>JAAMPI010000326.1:0-43163 GCA_013054445.1 Cudoniella acicularis
CACTGACACTCTCCACGCCTGTCCTACACACATCTTCCCAAACCTTATCCAGCAACTCTCCTGTCACAGCAGAACACTCCATGTACTTATCACATCTCATCTCCTGCGCGATTCTATACGCTTCTTGGGGATAAATAATCCCATTTGGATCCGTCTCGCTTCTTAAATCTCTTTTTAGGCCCAAGAGAAGGATGGGGACTTGGAGGGAGGGGAAGGTTTGAGGAATTAAGTCTTTCCACTAGGTTCAGGGATTTTGTGTTAGATTTGTAGTTTTTGAATGAGGTAGAGGTATTTATATTTGGAAGTTTAAAAGGCAAAGGAGCGTGAGTAAAATGAGATGTGAACGAGGCGAAAAGAAGAGAGCAGAGAGACAAACCAAACGCTGAACATTTATCAAACTCAACCGTGAAGAAATATCATAACATAAAACCACCACATTCGGCCTCAAAGTTTTCCAATCTTCAGGAAACGCAGTATCGAAAAATTGGAAGCGGAAGGGCCGGGAAGAAGCGCTGATTTCAAAGATGAAGGGTTGATTTGTGTCTTGGAGGGGGGTGATGGGTTGTTTGAACGAGGGTGTGGATTTTGAGGAGCCTTGACTCATACGACTATTCACATCGTGAGTTTCGGAGTGAAAAAGAATGAGATGAAGGGTCGAAGAGGGGTTGTGTAAGCTTGGAATGATGGAGAATTAGAGACGACTCACGAAAGGAACGTTGATTTTCCAACATCAGCATCTCCTAGCAAAAGAATATTAACTTCCATCGACTCAGCCATGCTTTGCCATTTTCCCCATCTCTAGGAAGAAGAGATGAAAAGCCTCACTGACGACATCAGAAGCAATTCCTTATCAGCTTCATATCACGTGGTGATAATGACCCATTTTCAAAAAAAATTGTGCCAATTGAGGAAGGCAGGGACCAATGACTCAACCTCGAGTCATACCAGGGCATGAAGACCCTCCCACTTCAGATTATAAAGAGACTCGAAGTTCCCACCTCGGTCTCTTCTCGAAAAACGCATTTTTCTATGACTAGAAGCAATCAGTGGCGACGACCAGCACAGACTGTGAAAGAAACGGGCGCAAGATCTATAAGAAGGATAGAGAAGATGGAGGGCACAGATTATAGTGCTTGGTCGCATGAGCAGTTGATTGAGCGGGTGACGAAGTTGGAATTGGAGCTTAAGAATAAATACCAGAGGTCTGCCTGCTACTATTCAAACCTCAATTGAAGGATTAATGCTGATGGATGAATTAGTCTTGTTGATAACGGTGCTGCTGTTGTACCCGAGAAGAAGTCATGGAAGAAACCACGACATGAGCGAGAATTCGACCCTTCGAAATATAACACACGGCTTGTGGCCTTCAAGCTGGCGTATTTGGGAAAGAAATATAATGGGTTTGAACACCATGCTGGACACGCGACACCATTGCCTACGATTGAGGAGGAATTATGGAAGGCATTCAATAAGGCGAGGTTGATCTTTCCGAAAGGCTCGCATCCATTGGCTCCTGGGGAAGTCAATTGGGATGGGACGGAGTACAGTAAATGTGGGAGGACAGATAAGGGGGTTAGTGCTTTTGGACAGGTTATTGGGATTCGAGTGAGGAGTAATCGACTGCTGGTGAAAAAGAAACAAGAGGTGGAAGCAGGAGATACAAATAGAGAGGTCCAAAAAGATATGCACCACACTTTTCCCAGGGAGAATAACATCGAGATAGGATCTCCCATTCTTCGACCTTCAAGAACCCAGCCACAAGACTACGAACCCGAAACCCAAGCACTCAGCCTCGACGATCCAGACCTCCAAGAAACACTCAATTTCGACCCCATCGCAGACGAAATACCCTACTGCTCTCTCTTAAATCGACTTCTTCCTCCCGACATTCGCATCCTGGCATGGTGCCCCTTTCCTCCCGCTGATTTCTCAGCACGATTCTCATGTCGAGAAAGACAATACAAATACTTCTTCACGAACCCCGCATTTCCCCCTGTACCTCACAACCTCGAACCCTTGATTCCCAAAAAGAACGCACCGAAGATGAAAGACGGATGGCTAGACATCGACGCCATGAAAGAAGCAGCCAAACACTTCGAAGGCATTCACGATTTCCGGAATTTCTGTAAAGTCGACCCAGGGAAACAGATCACCAATTTCGAGCGAACGATATTCCATGCTGATATTCAGCTAGAAGCAGATGTCACATCCGGTTTATTCCATTTCGGCGATGACGACTATGTCACTGAAGCTCAAAAACCAGGATATGGATATCCCGACACTTACACATTCAACTTGCACGGATCAGCATTCTTATGGCATCAAGTACGCCACATGGTCGCTATCCTCTTTTTAGTAGGACAAGGTCTCGAGCCTCCCTCCATCGTAGCAGATTTGCTAGACGTGGAGAAAAACCCCCGAAAACCGACCTACGAAATGGCCAGCGATACACCACTTATATTATGGGACTGCGTCTTCCCGCAAGAAGGCGATCCGCACAGACAAGACGCCATGCAATGGATCTACGTAGGCGACGGCCCCGTCGCCAACGGAGAGGCCAAATACGGACCTGGGGGCCTAGTTGACGATTTATGGAAAGTGTGGCGAGAAAGGAAAATGGATGAGATGCTTGCTGGTACATTACTTGATGTAGTAGCACACCAGGGTGCACCGCCTAGTGAGTTGAAACTTGGGAAGAATGGGGCGAAGAGTCAGAAGGTGTTTGATGGAGGGGATATTCCGAAGTTGCAGGGTGTGTATGTGCCTGTTATGAAGAAGCCGAAGATGGAGAGTGTGGATGTTATTAATGATAAGTATGCGGTGAGGAAGGGGTTTGAGAATGCGGAGGATTTGAAGAAGCAGGGGTATAAGAGGATGAATATTGTGAGTGAGGAGGCGGTGGATGGTGTGGCGAAGGTGAATGAAGAGAAGGGTGTTGGGAATACGCAAGATGTAGAGAAGACGACAACTTGATGGCGTTTGGAAGCATAGGAGTAGTTGGGTAGAAATGCTGTTAGATATCCTCGAAACGCTAAAAGCTTGGGAATGCAATGAAATACTCCTTCCAGACATCGATTCAATTCTATATCTTCCAACTGCTTATGCTGTATACCCGTATGCTCATGTATCTTAAAATAGATATCGGGAAATTCCACAATTAAGAAATCTTTGTTGCACATCGCAGTGATGGTCAGTCATCATATGGTGAACATATGCTGGACATATATCCAAAACGAAAGAACGAAATATCCACTCAAGCTTGAGTGAACATGTGAGGCGTAGGGATAGAAACAGATGAAAGCAGAGGTGAGTTACCTGTATTGGCTTCTCTGGAGTAACAGCTTATCCACTGGAAACAAGTGAGGGAAGATATATGTGATGTAGAATCAAGAGTATAGACAAGCCTTCAAAGAGAACAAGATACTGACTTACTGGTTCCACTATGATTAAGAATATCTATGCGGAATAGTAAGTGCGTGTTTTGAGACCACAAAAGGGAGAAGTTCGGATGAGAGCATTGAATGTAATTCGAATATCCAATTCATCCCAAATCGCTCTTTAACCCTCCTATTTATTCCACAAAAAATCCCAACTTCACCCTTTCAATCCACACCCCTCACAACCCCTTTCCCTTTATCCCTTCCCCCTTTCTCTCCACCCCCAACCCCACCGCCAGGCTCAAACAAACACTCCCTCGCGCCCCTCCAAACCGTCTCCACCACGCCCCTCCTGGGCAACAGTCTGGGAAAAACAACCACAACCTCCTCCTCCCCCTCCACCACAACTACCAAGTAGTACCTCACTTCAAAGCCCCTAAACGCTTCATTCACCAGTATATCTTGGATCTTTTCCGTGGGTATAAAGCGCGTTGTTGCTGTTGATAAATAAGTGGAGGACGAAGATGAGGTCTGGATTCCGAGTCCGCGGAGAACAAGGAGTGATTCGGTGGTGTGGGGTCGTAGGAGACAGAGGTAGAGCGTGAGCAAGGAGAGAGGAAGAAGCAGCGTGAGTGGTGTTGCTGTGGAGAGAGGTTTTGCGAGCTGTCCTGGGCGGGAGGTCGTTATGCTGTTCAAAAGATACAGAATATATTCTACCGAAAAAATTGGAGGTGGTCCTCCTGACAAGCCATCCCTCGGTGCTGTAGATAGAGACGCATAGGAGCTGAGTAGGTATTTGGAGTATAAGAGGAGGAGCACGCTGAGGCCGACGAGGATCCTGATGAGGATTATGAGGAGGAGGAGGAGCCTTAGGGGGAGCGTGAGGGTAGGGGACGTCGAAACGGTGAATTCGATTGTGGTTGGGGAGGGGCGCCGTGTGCACAGCCGTGGGTGCGTTGTTAGCATTGCATTTGGTTGTTATGAGGGTGTGAGGGTTTGAGGTGGTTAGATAGAGGGAAGAGGGAGAAGGCTGAACTTGGAGTGAAGTTGGGAGACGTGTTTTTGGACGCGAGGCTTATCGATAAGGATTTTTTTGATAATCCAGCAGGGGCCGGGATTAGGAGCTTGAGATGGGATGAACTAAAAGGATACAAGACTTAATATAGGTTAGATTATAATTGTGTTTCCTTGGGTTAAAAAAAATAAGGATTCGATGAACTTGTATTTGTTTTCAGAAGTTCTGGTTACGCTTTTCACAACTTAAATGCTAAATGCTTGAGCTACTCCGCATTCCATATTGGAATAGTATCAACTCAAGTTTAACCCAGATCAAATATCTGTGCTAATTTCCCACGCACAAACTCAAATTTACTCTTTTCCCTCACTCCCCAGTATCAATCTCCAAATCAATCTGCACCCCATTACTAACCCCATAATCCTCCAGCGTCAACTGATCCTTAAACGGCCTCTCTCCTTGCCTTTTCAGCAAAATCTCATGCGGCTGCCTCCCAATCCTCGCCGCAACCTGCGCCTTAAACAACCTAATCGGGTCACTCGCCAGACATGGAATCGCCGCCTTGGTTCCCAACCGATCATTGACATGAACGATAATCATCGGTTCTCCCCCTCCTGCAGCCACGGCCGCCGGCGCTTGCTTCTCTTCTGCTTTCTTCTCCTCGGGTTTTTTCGAAGATGCCGATGATGAAGGTCCAAATTTATCCGCGACGCCGAATTTATCCTCCACAGAATTCCCACCTCCACTACCACTACCTCCCTTCTTCTCCTCCCGCCCTCGATCCCGTTCCCTATCTCTTCTCGGCGACCTCGATCGATTCCTATATCCCCTCTCTAACCTCTTCTCCCTCCCCCCATCCCTCTCATCACCATTATCCCTTCGCTTTTCCTTCCATCTGAATCCCCCGCCACCACCAGTTCGCTTTCTGTTGTCGTCGCGTCGGCGCGGTGACCTGCTGCGGCGTCTTGAGGTTGAGGGGCCATCGCGCGCTATTGGGCGTGGAGAACGCGAGCGAGATTTATCGTCCGCCATTTTTGGGGGTGGGGTTCTGTTTGTGTGTTTGGGAGATGTGGTGTTGTCGCGCGCAAAAAGGAAGGGCTGGAGAAATTTAGGCAAGGCTGAAGGGACCTCGGGAGGCTAGCGAGTGGGGTCCGCTCTGGGGAAGCTTGTCAGAATCCAATCATATCAATCCTTTCGAATTCCCCTAAATTTGGGAAATCTATATTCCCTATACTTGTGTATTATTTGGATGTTGCGTCAGAATGTTTGTCAATAATAAGTTGGCTGGGTTTTTAAAGTTTGAAGCCAAACCCTAGAAAACTTCAAACGTTCTATAGGCTCTAAAGTCAAAAAATTGTCAGACTTCATCGGGGCGTCAAGTCACAAGTATCTTAGACTGGATATCAAGAAAGTCAGAGAGAAATATTCGGTATAATCGCCTTTTAGTCGAGCAAGCACTGCTCTATCATGACTCCATACAAGCAATACCTAACAATGCCTCCACCGAACGCCAGAGCAATCCAAACCAACACGCCAGAGAGATGAACATCAAGCATTATGATACAAAAAAGGCAACTAAGACCCTTCATGCTTTGCTCTTCTTCTTTTTCTTCTTCTCCGACTTTTCTGTGTCGTCTTCTAATTTTCGCTTTTTGCTATTGGTGGCTTCCGATGGGACATCCTGCGCCTCCGATTTCTTGGACTTCTTTTCCTTCTTCTTGGAGAGGACTGGAGTCCCATCAGAGTCAACTGTGATTTTGCCTTCCGTAACCTTTTTCTTGTACTTCTTAAGGCTAAGACCGGCGAGTTCCGCACGCTTCACGTCAGGGTCTTCTGCTTTGGCGGTCTCTTTCACTGCCTTCTTTGCTTTTTTCTCCTCCTTCGCCGCCCTCTTCGCTTCCTTTTGCTTCTTCTTCTCTTCCTTTGCCAGTTTCTTCGCCTTTTTAGATTCAGCCGCATCAGACTCGTCTGAGTCTGAATCTGATTCATCAGCGGCACCATTTGTCTTGTTAGCCACTGGCTTCGCCTTAGTGCCATGCAATGATGGTGCTGGTAGGCCAAGTTCGGCACTAGCATCGGCCATCTCCTCATCTCCTTCATCCTCATCAGATGACTCGTCCTCTGAGACCTCCTCAATCAACTTCTTGACCTCCTTCACCACAGGCTTCTTCTCCTCCTTGATTTTCTTCTCCTTTTTCACCTTCTTCTCCATGACGGGTTCGATCGTAGCAGGCTCATCGCCAGCCAAACCATCAGCATCTGCATTATACTTCCGAGCCTCCTTAACCTCCCACTTGCCAGGGGTCACAGCCTTTCCATTTGGTCCAACTGCAACACCTCTAGGAATAAGTGGCTTGCCTTCGAGAAGTCTAAGATGGCGTTCGATCTTTCCACGCGACGTGACACCCAATAGTGATCTCTCTTCATCTTCCACCTCGTCTCCCTTTCCTTCACCTTGGGCACTCCAGTCCGAAAGAGCATCGACACGAAGACCAATTGCCGCTTTTGCCGCTAGCATACGAGCAATCTTTCCCTTATTCTTTCCGGTAGCTTGACCCACTAAAGATGCGTGGTAGATCAAACCGTATTTTGGAGTGTCGTGTTTCGTCTTCAGCGCTCTGAACAAAGCTTTCTCTGCACCTAGAATTTGAATAGTACTGGCGGGGCTCTTGGCAAGGTTCATGAGGGAACCAGCGTGGGCGATGAGCCTCGCTCCGACAAGCTCTCCAACCAATTCGGTCAAATTAGGAGCGATTGCTTGCATACGGGCGCTGAGGTAGCTTGACAATTGTTGACGATATTCGGTGAATCCAACAACCTGCTCAGCGAGAAGCTGAATGTTGTCCAAATCCTCCTCTGTAATCTCAGTACCCATGCTAACCTCAGCGGCAGCCTTCACTGCGGTCTCAATCTCTTCGGGGAGAATATCGGTTAAGTCAGTGGCTGAGGTATTTGTCCGCATACCTACTTTCAGGATAATACGAGCGTATGCTAGGTTGTCGTTTATGATACGGCCCATCTCAGGGAAATGCCACCCGTACCACTCCTTCACTCGCATGGCATAAGTATTTAGCTCCTTGTCTAAATCGTCCAAAAGCGCAATAGCTTGAACAATCATTGTATCAACCTTATCTGGGGAAAATTTGAGCTTGTGGCGCGACAGCGAATGTGAAAGACCAAGTGACATGGTTGAAATATTTTCGGGTAGAAGACCTGGGATGAGCGAAGGTAGATGGTCGCGAATAGCACGATAGAGGTCGTTTGTGGTGGAATCGGAGATGGGTGTGAGGGTGAGCCCAGGAAGCTTGTTGATAGCTTGTCCGAGTTTTGGGTCTGCCACAGCTAGGGAAGCTTTTTTCTCATCTTTGAGGGTGTCGAGGAGCTTTGCTAGCATAGGCGAAACTTTCCCCTCCACGAGAGCTGCGACCTCCTCTAAAGCTGTCGCAGCACTGTCAAACTTCTCAAAATGCTTCAACTTGAGACTGTACCGCACAAAGCGAGTTAGAACTAAATTTCGAAGCAATAAATTTAAATCGCAGCTCAATTGCACTCACAGTCCATTAATGCCTTCGGCGGTCTCGACTTCTGCAGAGAAATCATTTTTCTTCAGCGCCTTCTTGTCTGCTTTGAAGAGCGCAAAGCCCGCACTGGTCTCGGAAAGAACGAAGAGACCCATATCGAGATTGGTGTGGAATTTCTTGTTGTTGCCGTTCTTGTGCTGCTCGTAAATGGTATCTTGACCTCTTGGGCAAGCTCGAGGTTTCAAAAAAAAAAGTTCGCGAGAAGAAAGTGCAACCCGCTAATTGGAAAAATGGCTAGCTCTGTCTTAGCGTGCATATCATGTGACGTACCTCATCCAGGTAGCTAGCTTTGGAACATCAAGACAACTTCAAGCAGCAACCACAAATCAACGGCATCCAGCAAAATGGAGGGACTCTTCTTCAATGTTAACAATGGGTATGCAGCTTCAGCCACGCTTGGAAACTTCACCACTAACTGTTTGGAAGCTACATTGAAGGTATCGTTAGAGGCTATCGCAATGGTCTTTTGACCAGCCAAAATTACAACAACTTGATACAATGCGAGACGATCGACGGTATGTCATTTTGGTCCTGGAGGCTTCTTTTGCTAATAGCGCATCAGATCTCAAGCTTCAACTTGGCCCTGCGTACGGCGACTTCCTCGCATCCCTACCACCGAATCCATCAACATCTACCCTCGCTGCGAAGACCACCGATAAATTGATCTCAGAATTCCGATATGTACGAGCGAATGCTGTCGGAGCTCTCGCAAAGTTCATGGATTACTTAACATATGGCTATATGATTGATAACGTGGCACTCCTCATCACCGGGACGCTGCACGAGCGAGATACCAGGGAGTTGTTGGAGAGGTGCCATCCCCTTGGCTGGTTCGAGACAATGCCAGTGCTATGCGTGGCTACCAATATCGAGGAATTATACAACAGTGTCTTAATCGAAACCCCGCTTGCGCCGTACTTCAAAGGAAGCTTGAGCCACCAGGACTTGGACGAACTGAACATCGAGATTGTCCGAAATACCTTGTACAAGAACTACCTAGAAGATTTCCATAACTTCGTCAACACTGATCCAGCTATGTCGGGTACTCCTACAGCAGAAGTGATGACCGAGATCTTAGAGTTCGAGGCTGATCGAAGAGCTATCAACATCACATTGAATTCCTTCGGCACAGACTTGTCAAAGGCAGACCGCAAAAAGCTGTATCCAGCTTTTGGTCGACTATACCCGGAAGGTTCATACATGTTGTCAAGGGCAGATGATATTGAGGGTGTCAGACTTGCCGTGGAAGGTGTGAATGATTATAAGACCTACTTCGATGCAGCTGGAATGGGACAGAGCAGTTCTGGAGCTGGAAACATGAGTGGCGGTACTGGTGGAGAGGGAAAGAGTTTGGAGGACATGTTCTACCAAAAGGAGATGGAGATCTCCAAGGGTGCTTTCACAAGACAATTCACATTCGCCATTGTCTATGCTTGGGTGAAGTTGCGGGAACAGGTATGGCTTCTCTTGAAGTTCCGTGTGAAATTCTAACATTAAAATAGGAAATCCGAAACATAACATGGATTGCAGAGTGCATAGCTCAAAACCAGAAGGAGCGGATTGGGAACTACATCAGTGTATTTTAGATTGTTAACTTGCTTAACACTCCTTTTCCCACTCCGTATTGTGTTGTCACAATTTGTACTTGTTATGTCGGGTGGGGTTGGCGCTGGAAGACTAGGGAATGATGATTGGAAGTGGTAGAACGCTGTTCGACTTCCTCGGTTTAAAGAAGTTCTTTCAATGAAAAGATAACAGGTGCTCGATGAACTTTCTTATCTCATCACATTTATAATGTCTTCAACTATAGCTGCATTTTTATCAGACTTGGCCTCTACAAAGATTCAATATCCAGGGGCAGGAAAATGTTATATTTTGGTATGGTCCATTTCATACGCTCATACTATTTTACATCCATCTAGTGGCCGTACATCTGGTATACACAGAATTACAAGCTGATCTCACCCCTATATGTCCCCTCGGTCAATCCCAGCGTGCTAACCAGGTTCTGCCACCGATCACTTCCACGCTCTTTTCTCTTCAGATAATTCAGATGCTTTTGTCTCTTATGAACTAACAACCGCAAATTCCTCTTATTCACCTTATCCTTATTTCCACCCTTCTGCTCTAACTGATTCGCCAACACCCTAATCTTCGCCGTCAAGATGGCAATTTGTACCTCTGAGCTTCCGGTGTCTGGTCCGGCTCTGGGCGTCTTCTTGGGTAATGGCTTGCCACCGCTGAACGTAGGATTTATTGGAGCTCGTGACCGCAGAGTTGAATCCGTGTTGTGACGCCCAAAGGTCTCAATACATCGCTGAACATTGGCCCTCGTTTTATCCTTCTGTCCCGCGTTTGCAAGACTAACAATCCTAGCCAAAGCAGTCGTAGCCCGAACATGTGCCTCTTGATGTTTCTTGTTTTCTGCCGCCTCATAAGCAGGATCTCGTTGTTGCTCGATCTTTTCCCTTAAAGGCTCAGCCAATTCGTAGGAGTGCTTGATCGAGTATTGCAGCTCGGAAGGCGTGAGGAAGTGATTTAGGAGTACGTCGTTGCTGGCTTTGATTTGGATTCCTTGAGGTGACCCGCCTTTTGATTCGGTCTCAAAGATCACTGTTGAACCTCCAACATCGTCGAATGATTCCACAAATGGGGTTGTTACACCCCGGACTGGATCCCCTAAAGCTTCTTTTCGCTCTGCCTGCAGCACCTTTTGCCGGGCAAGGTTGACTGCCTTTCTTTGGGCGGATTGGGCTAAGGCATATGGATCCTTATGGGCTTTTCGTTGCGCGAATGTCGAGGCGTTGGCTGCTTGGACGAAAGGAAGAGGTCCATTTGATGGAGCTGGCCGAAAGCATACTGAAGGAAATTAGATTTTCTAGCCACCAAATTGTGACGGGAAGTCATAACTTACAACTGCTGCCACTCAGGCGCGAAGGAATGGGTATTCGTGGAGGCATACTGAGCTTGCTTCCAGATACTCTCTCCTTCCAGAATCTTTTGAGGCTTGAATGGGTCGAGGCTTCATCCGGCTTAGCTCTGATAAGCCGCACGTGATGCGAAATTTTGGTGCCTTGCGACTGAGGCGTCGATCCGATTAGGGTTTCTTTTCGATATCGCGAACTTATTTTTCGCACACGCGAATTTCCACCGCAAAAGATCTTCAATCCTTGACAACCCGCCATCACCAAAGATTTGACAACTTCATAGTCAAGTCGCAAAGATGGCTCCTTCCAACCTTCCCCCGATCTTCAATGCCACCTCTCAAGATATTGAGATGCTCCTCGCAGCTCAAGCTCACCTTGGATCCAAGAACTTGCAAGTTCACATGGAGCCATACCTCTGGAAGACTCGACCTGACGGAATCAATGTGATCAACATTGGCAAGACCTGGTGCGTTATACTGGGGAGTGGATTTAAATACTATGGGAATAAAGTTCTAATATTTTGAATTACAGGGAGAAGATCGTCCTCGCTGCCCGTATCATCGCAGCTGTTGACAACCCAGCCGACATTTGCGTTATCTCAGCTCGTCCATACGGTCAACGTGCTGTCCTCAAGTTCGCCGCACACACCGGTGCCGTCGCCATCGCTGGTCGTTTCACCCCTGGTAACTTCACCAACTACATCACTCGCTCCTTCAAGGAACCCCGCCTCATCATTGTCACCGACCCCCGCACCGATGCCCAAGCTATCAAGGAAGCTTCCTATGTCAACATTCCAGTCATTGCTCTCTGCGATACTGATTCTCCAACCGAGTTCGTTGATGTAGCTATCCCAACCAACAACAAGGGCCGTCACGCTATTGGTTTGGTCTGGTGGATGTTGGCTCGTGAGGTCCTCCGTCTTCGTGGATCCATTGCCAACCGTGAAACTGAGTGGGATGTCATGGTCGATTTGTACTTCTACCGCGATCCCGAGGCCGAGGAGAACAAGGAAGTTGCTGAGGAGAAGGTTCCTGGTGCTGGTATGTTGGGCTACTACTTGTGATACTTCATCTGCTAACTCCTTTATAGAAGAAGTTGCCGCTCCTCTTGAGTCTGGATTCGGTGGAGCTGCTGATTGGGAAGTCTCTGGTTCTGGTAATGCCTTCGCTGCTGCCAGCGCTACTGCTGCTCCAGCTGCCCCCGGTGCTTCATGGGATGCTACTGGGTAAGTTCACCTCGGTATCAATTATACAAACACTGTACTAACATCTCATCAGTGGTGCCGATGACTGGGCCGCCGCACCTGCTGCCTCTGGCGAGTGGGGAGCTGCTGACGCCTCCAAGACCGAGCAATGGTAAATTGTTTAGCTCACCTCACTTCCAAATCTACAAAAAAAGAATGATCTGCATAAAAATCGCAAGGCTGTTTTAGCTCAGAGGGTCAAATTGATAGTGCTCATGAGGGAAAGATACTCTACACCTGTTCACTCTCTTACGGTGTTGTAGAGGGAAAGCCCTGTACTGTCAAGGCGAAGCGAGTCTGCTTGATTGTTGCTCCGCCCTTTCGTGCCTATTTTCGGACCTGGTGATCTTGTAGCATAGTGATGGCAAAAAGAATAAAAGACTTTTTCTGTCTGCAAGGATAAATTATTCTATTTTGTGTCCGGTTATGCTTAGATGTTTTCTTTGCGTGATGCCATCCAATGAGGAAGTGTAGTTCATTTTTACTATCTTGCTTGGTTCATTGGCCGCATTTTGTCTTCTGACTCGTCATATTCATCCAACACGCGCCGCAAGCCACCCAAGATCTCACCTGTCAGGACTCAGGAACCACACAAATTTCTTGCTATTACTGTACCGTACCTTACCGTATATCGGAAAGTCTATTCTTATTCCCGCTTTCGAGCTCTCATTTTATCATAATGCCATTTAGTTCATTCACGTTCATCTCAAGTTCTCAACACTCAACACGCAAACTTCTTTCCATTTTCATAGGCTCCCTTTCGTTAGGAACAATTTATCTATTCCTGAATTTTCTTATGATGTCAATCTCCCATTCCACCAACCACGATTTCTTCCTCTTCACCATGAAGTATTTACAACACAGACAGCAATTTGTTTTATTTTGCATTCCAGTCTTGTACCCTTAAAACTTAAACCCCATTGTCTCAAATTCTTAATACATCTCAAGGTTCTTAACATATACCACCACCTTTCAAATTAACATAAATATATTGCATTTAACCTTATACCCTGAACGTTAATCCAACCGCGAGGTTTACATTCACGTTTATATTTTTCTTTCTTTCTTTCTCTCCGATAACACAGTATATCACAGCACAACACAGTGCACACCATCATTCCATTCTCATATACCCGCTTGCCACGCAATGCAATCTTAATTCTTTTTATTTCATACCCTCGAACTTCATTCACAACTAGGCTGGTTTTACTAAGTGCTCTTCTTTTCCCCCACCACTTATTATCAACTCGAGAGAATATAATCGCCGTCTAGCTACTTCATTCGATAATTTCTGACTGATAGTAGCTAAGTAGATAATAACGCTTGACTTAATTGAAGTAAGAGAAACCTTTTGTCTTTTGTGTGTGTATGTATATCTAATTCAAAGACATAATATAAATATCATGTGGCATAGAGGAGGGTAGAATAGTGTAGAAGTATATGCACAAACTTAAACAGTCAACCAACCAAGTAAGAAGGGAGGTAAGGGAAGGAAAGGAAGCTTATGTCATACGCCCAACCACACATACACGGCACACCAACCAACCAACCATCCTCTAGATATTATCAGCCACCACCTACCTGTCCATACATACGCACATATATATAAGGCATAGGTAGCCCACCGTATCACGGGATATTCTACGAATCACTGCCCATGGCGGGACCCTTCTACAGTACTATACTTTACTAATCACAGCATATTACGGTATAGCACATCACGGGCAAGCAGCACTATACGGGACAATACACTCACAAAGCAGGAAAACACATCACATGCCCACCTCCAATCACTCCCTCCAGGCTACTTCACCACCTTCTGTATGGACATGTCTCACCTCATCCATCCGGGGTGACCCCCCTACCAGAAGAATCTCACGACTTCGTGCCAGATCCAGCACCGCCAAAAACAGGGAAGGTTGGAAAACGACCGAAAAGAGGAAGAACAGGATGTGTATTTGGGATATCTTAACAAAAAAGCCAGCCACACCACCAAACTAACCCCAAAAGAGCAATACCACCACCGAAAGGAGCCAGCTTTCATCCCAAAGGCAGTTTAAGCATCAAATGAGAAAAAAACAGAAAGAGGATAAGAGGAGATGAGAGGTCCAGTGTTTCCCTCCCCCGTCTCGCTCTCGCTCTCGCTCTCTCTCGCTCTCCCCTTTCGACATCTGAAAATGTCCCGCAACACTAATCCCCAAAGTACTCAACCCATGCACTATCGTACTCCCTAACACCACAAAACAAATCACGGGCCACACAGGATGAATAGCCCTCGACCTCTCATCATCCCCACTGAATTCCTTCCCTGGTTATCCCTCCGAAATCGACGTTCCAGTTTCTAACTGCGCGCGTGCTTCGATTGCTAGAAATAGCACACCGACGCCCATCGGTCTAAAATGTCCGCAAAAGAGAACTTCACGGTAGTTGCGGACGTCGGGGATAAGGGATTTCATGGCTAAAACGATGGGGATGCGGCGGAAGAGGAGAACGAGGAAGAGGGGGAGGAGGAGTTGCCAGATGCCGCAGTTTAGAGTGAGTTTCTGGGGTACAAAGGCGGAAAACGGGATGATGGAGCCGAAGAAGACGAACATGCCGCTGTTAAGCATCATGTCTATAATAGTTGGGAAGGGGAGGGATTTCGTTTTCTTAGCGAACCAGCCGTCGTGCGCGAAGCCTACTCCAGCACCGAAAGCGGCGAGGAAATCATCTGAGCCCAAGAGGGAGCCGATTCCTATTGAGAGGATGGCGAGCAGGAGGTAGGAGATGACGAAGGAGGGTTGAGAGATGTAGTTTCTTGTAGAGGAGAAGCGGAGGAGGCGGTTCGCGACGGTCCTGAGGAGGAGGCTGAGCGTTATGCCGAGGATGCATTGCCAGAGGATGGTGATGAGGAGCCATTCTTTGATTACGGTGGTTGCGCCTTGGTTCGAGTATTTTAGGGCCATGATGCCGATGTAGAGGAAGGGGAAGGAGACGCCGTCGTTGCAGGCGGATTCGGCGGATAGGAGGTGCTTTAGTCGGTTGGGAACTCGCTCGCTGAATGTCGATTTTGAGAGGATACTTGCTGAGAGGACGAGGTCGGTGGGTGATAGACAGGCTCCGATGATCAAAGCGGTTGAGACGCCAGTGTCGAAAATGAGATATGCGAAGAGGGCGGTGATGGCCCAAGAGAATGTCATCATGGGCCGAGGAAGTAGAGAACGGATTTCCAGTGTCTGGCAAAGTAAAATTTGGGAAGCTCAATTCCAAAAAGCACAGCAAGAGGGGGCTCTGAGAGATGTAGATTATTTCTGATGAATTGGGAGAATAGGGCATATGATATGAGAAAGGTTGGGAAAACCAAATACGTGATGTGCGGTCCCGTGATCTCCTGCAAATGAATTAGTATTGTGAACTCAAGAAAACGTAAAGAAGTCGAAAGCTTCGGAGTTGTGTTGCCCCAAAAGACACAAGGGCAAACAGGTATAACAGCCCCCGAAGAAAGAGAAAAACAAATCGGGATGAAAATAAACCTTACGAGTTGGTCCCACATGTTGAGCGCTCTCTAGACGGTCTAAATTTAGCGAAAATAAAGGGAGACAACTCAATTCTCGAATTTTGCTGAAGAGAAGCAATCCCTCAACTTCAAAAGTCTAAGTCGACCGAAGAACGTATAGCAATAAGGGTGATCCGAAGAAAAATCAGGGTCACGATGGCTATAGCCTACAGACTCAAAACCACCAAGGCCTAGCCCGGTCGTTAGCTGATATAAGTCCATGATGTCATTGTTTCCGACACATGAAGTTGTCAACAACGTTGGCGTTAACGAGTTCACTAACTACCCCACAATTTGTGTAGAGTATTGATTCGAGTCTGGCACAACCAAGATCGCATCCGCCAGGTAAAAGGCCTGGCTGTGGAAGAAAACTAGTATCATTCAGAACCTAGGATCTTTGCCCAAAATGCCGCCAACGCCGTATATGCACCCGCGAAACGCATTCCACACCAGCCTTTCTGAAAGTAGCAATGCTTTTCTTCTCGAACACTCACTATTCATCGTATTCAATATCTCCCTCTTCTTCCTCGTCAAAAGCTTCAGCGTCGCCCAGTTCGGAAGAATCAGAAGATGATCCGTCTTTCTCGTCATCATCCACAATCCCTGGTGGTTTATCTTCTTCAGGACGCGGCTCCACTTCCACTATTTCTCGCGGCACTTCTTTGAACCCAACGGTCTTTGAAGTCGCGACTGATTTGCTAGTTTCCTCAATAACATCGCCGCTCCATGGTTTGCACTCTTTGACTTCCTCACCGCATCTCAGACACGTCCATCCTTCACCCTCTTCTGCTTCCAATCGACTTGCTAGACATACGAAACAATATATACAACTGCAAGGAATGGTCTCGTATGGGTTAGTGATATCTGTTTGAGCTGATCCAATGATTCCTGATGCTCCGGCAGCCACTATTATTTCTGCTTCTAATGCAGAGGTGGAGTTCTGATCTTGGTAGCAAATAGCACAAGTCCTCTCTGGCAGAAAAGTAAACTCTCCAGCCTTCACATCTTCTTCCTCCCCGCCACTGCGCATGATCGACTTCGTCTTTCGCCAGACTCTTGAGAGCCATCTCCTCCACCTACTTATACCGACTAGTGGCAATACAAACAGCAAGAACTCTGTGAAAGCATGCCATACTAGTTGCCGATTCAGATATTCGAATGATACTTCACGGCTCACTTGACTAATTGGGGGTGCTAGTCGTAACCTCAATATCCTGTCGAGAAGTGTGCGATACCTCCCATTCACCAGAAAGACCAAGAAAGATGCGAATGCCGCCGTCGAGTGAAGTGTAGAGATGGTGTCTGAGAGTCGCGAAAGCTTCTTCAAAGTTGGACTCGGCTCGTCGTAACCATTATCGTTATCCATCAGCCAGCTCTCCCATCTCGTCCAAGCATATTTCCCTCCCACCGTAAACAAGCCGTACGCGGCTTTCTGCCATTTGGAGGGCGAGGCTAGAACCGGGCCCGTATTCCCTGCGTCGGTAAACTTGAGATTCTGCAAAGAAGCACCATAAGTTGCATCATGATCCCATATTGTGAGCTTGAACAGCACTGCTCTCAGCCCAAGCATGATCTCTGCCGACCAGTCATCCTGCACATGCGATCCGAAATATTTCAGAGCGTCTCCGACCTGTCCTTTGAGCAGGTTCAGCAACTCTTCGTCCAAAAGTTCCGCATCAACCTGGCCAACCCGGAACGCTGGACGTGTTCCTTCTCGGCCCCGTATGCCATTCCATGTTACAATTCCAGCTTGACCTATTCGTGCGAGTGGGGATGGCAGGCGGCTGAGCTGGTGGGCAGCTTTTGAGGCCTCGCGTTGGGCGGAGATGCGCGCCCGGGCTTCGACTTCTCGTGCTTGTCGGCGTGCTGCCAGGCGCTGCTGGGCAAGAGCAAAATCGTTAGGCGTCATCGAGGCAGCATTGGCGGGCGAAGGTGCTTTGAGACGTTGAGGTCGTCAAAGTCCTCACTCGATAGGTACGAAGTCGAAGTACTGTATCAAGAAAACATTCCACCTGAAAGGCTGGCGAAAGGCTGTCAACAGCCGAGGTTCAGACGACAAAGGCCGCGGGAAGAGTAACCGTAAATGGATGGATGGCTATCACGTGTAAATACATAAGGCTAAGCGACGTTGACATTTCAGGTACCGTACAACCAACCAGGTAAGAAAGCAAGATTATTGACACCAATTAATGCTACAACTGATATTTCAGACTGCTAAGGTTGTGTAGGTACATTTCTACCTACCAAGGTAGGTCGTTATTTGTGAAGATATCTGTATCATGGTGTATGCCATGTCCAGCTTTACTAAGAACCTACCCTGGCCAGGTTACTATTGTCTTAAGTTAATCTCACTAGTTTCTCACCCCAACTCTCGCTGCCAACCTCATCTTTCATCGCCGACATCGCATCGTACCGCATTACATCTCCACCTCAATATCTACTCATCTGCTCCTCATGATCATCACGTCTTGCTCCTCAATGCTCCTCGAGAATTCCACACGGCCGCAGCATCGCTCCTCGAATCCTCGCTTCGCCCCCATGCCAGCGCAATACCCACTCACACGTGGGAAACGGTGCTGAATAATGGTGAATGAGCTGAGTCAACAGCCATGCAACATGCTGACATGCAGCCTCGTTCCTCCCCAGATACAGCATCCATGCGGTGCGGTGATCCGGCCGCGCAGAAGGGCGCTGGAAACCCTGCGATGATGTCCGGGATGGCCGACCGCTGGCCACTGAACGAGCCAAAGAACAGTCATTTGTGATTTGGGTGCTTCAAGGAGTGCGCAGGTTTGCGGATTCAGCGGCCAAGCAGTCATGAATCTCATCAATGACGTCGAAATGGCCATGCGAGCTGCTGTATTTGCCTAGCCCAGTAGCCTGTACATTGCATAGTGCACATGGCTCTCTGCAACATGTCGAGAGTGTGCCCGTGTTGATGCGGTGTGTGTTGCCCGCGCTCTCATTTACTACCAAGTCTTGCTTTTCTAGTCCTCCCCCAGCACCACGCACACCCTTTCAGTGCTCTTTTGACCGCTGTTCTGCATAGTGGCGACCGGCTACCCACGGAAACTCGGGGATCGGGATTCGAGATGCTTGTTCGCTTGATGAATAGTGATCAAGATGATGGCAATGTGGTGCCATATTGCCATCATCACTACAGAACTATGGTGTTCTAAGACTCCAAATAAGAATAGCCCCCAACCAATGCCAAGCTTTGGCTATTCTAAGCCCCAAGAGTCGCCAAGGCTGGGGTTGGTGCCGCGGAAATGCACCGCGTCCTCAGGTCTATTGGTGTTGACGGGCCTGCGCCTAAATCTTCGTGTCGGCCGACAACGTCGCGGCAGATTTTGTCCTGTGCAAGGTTGGTTGCCAATCATAGCTACAAAGCTCCTCAAGGAAAAGCATTCCAGCTACTTTTCAAATGAATATGCTTTTTTAGATTCGGCTCTTCGTCGGTCGATTTGATTAATTTGAATTGTCGTTTGTTTTGGTAACCCTCCCATCATTAGCTCTAGCACATGACTTAACCTATTCGTATTACTCAAGCCCTCACGTATCTGTGACTTCTTGTCACGATGGCGCTGGCAGCAGCCTTGGGCTCTTGTAGTTGCAAAGGCGTGTGAACAGAAGTACGTGGCTCATACCGCGTCAGCAAAGGAAGTTCCTGATTTTCTTCATGCAGGTACCGGTTCGATGAATTCTTTTCGGACATGATCCGGTATCTTTCATAACTCTATACTCTTTGGAATTTTAGCAACGATTGCCACTAATTTTAATTGTCCCAGAGAATGCAGGTTCTCCACTGACATGCGGGCCGCATGTTTGCGATGATAGCATCTGATATTTTTGTTAAATTAATTTTCATTAGTATAATTTCGTCAATAAACAAGCGAGTGTGAACATAGGACTCGAGAGGTATCTCTGCACACAAAAATAAAAACCTGATTCATCTTGAAATCTATTTCTGCGACACGAATTGGGTGCCTCGTTTGAACCTGCTTCCGAAAAGCATACTCGATACACATTTCAGTGACTGTGGATCCAGCGAACCATGCAGGTCATTGGACGCTTTTAACTTTAACCCACCTTCTGGAAGCATGCATCCATTGTTTCCAATTGTGATACGATTTAAAAGGACCAATCAATACCAAGCATCACTCGGTTCTCGTTCCTTGTGCTGTCGGCAGGGTAGGGGCCGAGGGAGCGATCCCAGAAGTGCAACCCCAGTTTCTCCATGAAACCGCCAAATGAGTTCTTCGTGTCGGTCCCGCTGATGCTGCGCGACCCGGTTTCTTCCATCGTTGAACAGATTTTACATCCCATGATCCTTGCTATGGAACGGCAGCCTCAGGGCCTTTTCCAGGTTTTTCCAGATTTTTCCAGGTTTTTCTTTTCGGCGTCAACATCCAGCAAACTTCGGACTCTTCGGAGTTTACGTTGGAATTCGAAAAAGTGGCGTCGGGAATATGCCGTCCCGTTCTCTACGGGCCACGCCGAGGACCTGTGGCTGGAACCAACCGTCCTTTTTTGATGCTGGGCCACAAGGCTGAAAGAGCATCCGGGGGCTGTACGTCGTAACTTACACCACTAAGACGGTTCGGGCAAGATATCGCTATTCTAGGTATGGGTGGGCCCTCAGGCCCAGTAAGGTTGAAGGTTATCTGGGAAATCCACCGCTGGATCTGGTCGCCTCCCGGCTGACAGTTTTATGCTCGTGCTTACGCAAAGGCTAAGTGCTGCTGGATCCATGCATTGGTCAGGATTGCTTTCCTCTTCTGGCTCTAGTGTGAGAACCACATGGGTGCTTTCCGCCCCAAGCCGATATACATGAAGCTTCATTCGCGTCTCCCTCAAATTTCTCTTGATTGTTATAAGCATCATTTCATCGAAGTTCATTTCTTAAGTCACGAAAAGATTACTTCCGGAGAAACTCCAAAGGAAAAAACCATTGGATCTATCCGATTCTTCCACCATTTACGCACTCTCGGTTTTTAACCTCCGTCGCCGACATGAGTGGTTCGTTGGGCAATGGCTACGAGCCGCGTAAAGGCGAGGAAAATATTGACATGTTTTTTGACTTTGAATATCCCCAAGAAGAATCTTCGAAATCCCCGAAATCTCCAAAATCATCATCATCCACAACTAAGAGTCAAGAAACGACATCGAGAGGAGGAATTCGGGTTTCGTTGGCGTGCTTACCTGTGAGTATAACTCCAGAGGCTTTTCTACCAAGTCAATTTGCTGATCGCAAACAGTGTCGAAGTCGTCATGTCAAATGCGGAGCCGAGATGCCAGCTTGTAATCGGTGCCTTCAAGATGATAAACCATGTTTCTACGCCAAGTCACGGAGGGGAATGAGAGATCGAAGTTCTTCAAAGAAGAAGGCATCGCAGCGAGATAGAGGAAGTCGCAGCCCAACTTTCAATAACAACAACTATTCGCAAAATACCAATTCTAGCGGATATAGCAATAATAATATGTTCGGAAACTCAACAAACGACGCTTATACCAATGGCTCAAGTTCATCACGAGGAAGCCCATCATCAAGTTCAGCTTCCGGACCTGCGACGTCAAGACAACTAATCGATTTATTCTACACGTGAGCTTTCCTCCCACCACAAAACCACCACACCCAACAAAAGCTAACTCATAACCCAGATATTTCTACAAAGCCCACCCCTTCGTCCTCCCACGCTTCTACTTCTTCACACGCTTAGAAGCGGACTCTCAATCCCTCACGCACCTGCACACCGTAATGCAATACATCGGCTCCTTATACTCACCCTCCATCTCCTCGTCTTCTTACCGTACTGCCGCCCTGGCCACACTCGATCTCCCCTCTTTACCACCCACCGGTTTTTCTGTACAAACCCTCCTCCTCACCGCAATAGCTCTGCACTGCGAAGACGAATTCACACTCGCAAGAGCAGTTCTCGATCGCGCTGTTTTCTTAGCAGTAGAATTGAGAATGAATTGTAAAGAGTTTGCTTTGCTAGAGACAGATCCTGTGCTAGCTGAGAGTTGGAGGAGGACGTATTGGGGTCTTTATACGACGGATTCAACGTTTGCGGGGATTAGGAGGGCGCCGAGTTTTATGTGAGCATGCTCTGAATCTCGCCTCACCGTACTTGCTGAGATATCACTTGCTTGATTATCATTTTTGTTGTTTTTGTTTTTGATTTTAATATATACCTTGCTGCGTTTCGTTGGGGGATTTTCTTTTTTGTGGGGATAGAAATGGGGAGTTTTGGAGTTTGGAGTTTGGAGTCAGGAGTTTTGTTTCCCTTAAAATTACCATACACGTATAGGCTGGTCCAAAACCGAGGAATTTAAACTAATTTTTACGTGTGTTTCTTTTCAAAAAGATTGTATAACACCGACTCAACCGTTGACCTACCTTGCGAAAACCGTGACTACGAATCTGGCGTATGTTGCCCTCTCTTTCCTACTCAATATCCACTTCCCAAATCCCTATATATAAAAAACTTCCGCTCCCCATTATTCTACCAAAAGCCATCATTTAACCACGAAAAAAACAGGATATCCCCCGCCACCCACACACCCTCCCCACCTACGACACGCGCGACCTCCTTGACGAACCCATCACCTTCTCCTCCTTCACCTACCTCATCGACCTCTGCCGCATCGCCGGCACTCTACTGAAAACCCTCTCCTTACCACGCGAGGAAATGGAGGAAGAAGTAGCGGATTGTGGTGCCTTATTAGGGTGCTGGAGACTGCATTTGCCGGAGGAAAAGAAAGAAGTTCTGATCAACAGTAATAGTAATGGCAAGGATAGGAACAGGAATGGGGGTTTTGAGGGTGAGAGAGAAGGAGAGGCGGAGGTCGATGAGTTGATGTTTCAGGCGCATGCGCTGTTTTATGTGTATGTTGACCTTTTTCCCTTTCGTTGTTCGCTGTAGATTGCGTGGGTGGTGAGATTTGCTGTGTCTGTGGTGAGCTGAGCTCAGTGAGCTGATGTGAGGCGGAGGGTTGTAAATTGTGGTTTTGATGGTAAGCTTTCCCGGGTAAGTGAGCTGGGAGAGTTATGCGCTCGGCAGGGCTGAGATAGCGAAGTGAACGCTATTGATGTCATGGTGTGTGGATAGATAAACTGTGTGCTTGAGGTCTTGGTCGTGTGTTTGTTTCGAATGGGGAAGTGAGCTGGCTGGGGTCTGCGAGGAAGGCGGGATATCGAGTGAACACCTCATTTTCTCGAGACGGTCAAAGCTGCTGAGCGGGTGATAAGTCTAGAGTTCGACATTAGCAGCTTTCAGAACTGTTTTCCCCTAGTTCTGCACACAACTCCTCCACCATCTCCTCTCCTTTTCTACACTCAACCCATCTTTCTCCAAAACCAGTACTGACAACTCTTCCCAAAAAAAAAACAGATGCCAAATCCGCCTCCATCGTCCACTCTCTCTCCTCCCCTACGCCCCTCTCGAAATTCACACCACCTGCGCGCCACCACCGCCCTCCCACCTGCTTCCCCTCCCCCTCTCCCTCCGCAAAAACACCAGCACAAGCATCCACACCACCACGACCCTCCAATCTACCTATGCAGTCCTCACTCTCGTCACTCTTCCCGGTTCCCAACCTACATCCCATTCTCCGCTCACTATTTGTTTTTTTACAACGGCGACGCTGGCTGCTCTGAGCGCTTGTGCGTATTTTCTTGAGGGGAAGGAGTGGGAGCGCATGAGGGATCGTGTTAGACTTGGTCTTGGGGCGTTGAAGGCGGTGGGGAGGGTGTGGAAGGTCGGGAGGAGGACGGAGAGGGATAGTAAGGCTATTGCTAGGGGAGCGTTGGAGGTGAAGAGGGGAGATGTTGGGATGGAGAATACTGGGTATGGTGGGTTTGGTGGTGGTGGCGTGGAAGAGTATCGTAATGTGAATTTTGAAGGTCAGGAAGTGCAAGGCGTTGACGGTGTAGATTGGGAAGGCTTTCAGAATTCTGGGTATGTGGGTTTGATGAATGCCGTGGAGACCCAAGGAGTGGGGTTTGGTTCGAGCTTTGGGGACATTTAAAACCCAAATCTCGATAGAAGTTTGAAGTGTCGTGAGGGTATCTTGTTCGGGTAGATTGTCAACATCAGGAGACTCAACGGGCTGGTGCTAAACTCAACATGCAAATCAGCGGGTGGTTTTCTCTTTCTCGGCGTGTAGGATATGAGGCGTTTTTGATATATTTCCATCGCCTTAACTTGGCCTCAGCGAAAGGGTTTTCTGGGAAAATATGGGAAGGGACTTAATAGGAGGCAGATTTTTGGCATATTTCTCCTCTCAAAAAGGGGTTCTTCAACAAAACTCGGAAACTCCACTTATTCAGGTTTCAAGAAATTTGATAGAAATCGAGCAAAAGACATCGTTTTATAATTTGGGTATAAGTACTCAATACAAATCACAACAGAACAGTAATGCAGCTAGTTACCACCGTATACGTTTCCCTTTCGTACGTGAGGTATGACATGTTAACATCGCCGAAGTTCTCAAAAACTTCTTGTATCCAGTACCCGCATCACGACAGTAGAGTTGACTTGAAGCAACTCAACACGGAAGAGAAGGCGATACTCGGCGGAAGTACCAGTATTCCAAGGCGATAATGGGAATGCAGAGCACCGACTGGACCGAAGCAGATGGTTGAGGTGGGAGATCCTAGGTACCCTTCATTACCCGCGTGGTCGGCCGTTAAGGTGATACCCGAGAAACGCCACTAGAGAAAGGGGAGCTGAGTGTGAGGATTCTGATACGATGATGAAGGCGTGATTACCTTGAAAAGGAAGGATGCTTGCGAGTGCCGAGCATGTTCAGTGTTTAGTGAACAGAAGTGACTTTGCGACTTGGGAAAGTATTGCCGATGAAGCCCCTGCTTGATGTTGTGCGACGTTAAAATTTGTTGGGATAAATTAATCAAGCTTAAAATAAGTCCGCGTGATTTATTGGTAACCTATACGGAATGCGGCCGCACAGGATGGGGATTAGGAATCGGAAGTTCCATGAGTAATCCTTGAGGCCGTAAAAAAATGGGTTTCATGCAAAATATGCCCAAAACGGCAAATGGTCGAAGGCCATGCTTGAAATAGATCGTCGCCAGTCCCAGGATCACTAAACAGTAAGGTGGTTTTTCATAAGACCACAATTAGCCACAGAAGAAAATATCTTCTACGGCAGGGTCCAGGTTTAGGGGATAGAGAGTACAACCTTGCCTCGGACTCTTCCCCCTTCCATCAACTGTATCGCCTTCCGCCATCCCTCTCGCTCATCAAAAGCACCCTGGATCACCTCTTGGATTTCAGTTTTTACCTCTCCTCTCTCCACAAGAAGTGCGACCTCTTCAATGTATGTCGATTTTGTGTATAGCGAAACACAGGCATAGCGAGGACCCCCTGCCAGCAAATTAGCACTAAGGGTTTTCGAGGGAGGAAAGGGGTCGGGAGGCTGAAACCTCCCCCCGACCACTCAGAGTAGAAGTTGATAGGGGATGACAAAGAAATTGGTTGCTTACAGATCCAGCCCTTGATGTAGCGAACAACTTGTGCAGGGCTGGAGAGATATGTTATAGGTCCACCGAGTTGCTTCACATTAGTTTTGTCGCCGACGATGGTCACATATGCCCCTTTTGTATTAAGAAGTTGTGACTGAGAACCGATGAGCTTCGCTTCAAACCAGAACGGAGATTTCAGGGGGCATACGTATGAAGAAAGCAGTTCAGTTCCTCCAGCGCAATCAACAAGCAGGCCATACTCTTGGGCTTCTGCGCGACGAGAGAGAAGCGTCGATATAATGTCCTCACTAGTGTAATCAATCACATCGTCCGCATCAAGGCTTTTGACGAATTCGGCATTTTTACTTGAGCAGATGGCTGTGACGTGACAATTGTAAACCTTCTTCGCTACTGTAATCATTGTCAGCCACTAACATAAAATGAGGTTCCCGATTCAGTCGAGCTGAGAAATTGACACATTCCGTGTTGCAAGTGAAGTGCCAGGGAATGACTGACGCTGCACTAGCCAAGATCCAGTCCCACCAGAAGCACCTCTAATAATCACTCTTCTTTGGTGACTTGATTGCGGTGGTAGCCACTACAAAAAATTAGCACTATGGCTTTTCGAGGAGGAGGGAAGAGGAGAGCCGAGAGGATCAACCCTCCTCCTGACCACTCAAAATAGGAAGTTAGGGAGAAGGGAAATAAAATAGGCTGGCTACATCCAGGCATGCGTAAGCTGTGAGAGCTACCAAAGGTATTGATGAAGCTTGCTCATGCGTCAAACAATTGGGCTTCTTCGCAATGGGATCGGATGCGGGGTTAATCTTGAAGTATTGGCTGAAGGTGCCTTCACCAAACTGGTTCCTCATCAACACCGGTTCATCATCTCAACTACCTCGTTTAAAATAGAACTAGCTGGTTCCTTACCGGTTGAAACAATAGTCCAAAAACCTCATCTCCAACACTCCAACCCTTGACGTCGCCGCCAATTGCAACGATCTTACCAGAGTAATCCCGCCCCATCCCCTTGTCACCAGCCACCCTCCCCACAAATCCCGAATGCCATAATTGGATATCGACCGGATTAATTGAGGCAGCGTGGGCCTTTACGAGAATCTCATTTGCCGCAAGGGGTAATACCTCCTTTTCGATAACCTTGAGGTCCCCGCCAATGGAGAAGAAGCGGAGGGTTTTGTTTGTTTTGGGATACTCCATCGAGCGAGCGGATCAAAATCCTCTCAATGATCAAGTCCTGTTTGGGCGATTTTTGAGGTTTTATCTGAAGGAGTGGTGGAGTGAGTTGGTCTTCCCGCGGTTAATATCATAGATTCGCTTACTCAAGTTGATAAAGCACGCTAGCAAGATCACATAGACGCCGATTCTCCTTCTCCAAAAGCAATAGATCAGTAATGAGGATTTTCTCGACTTCAAGCAGCAGTACGGAAAGGCACCGAAGATACTTGCCTTCGCATTGACAATTGAAATTGTAAAGTGCAAGTAAAGAAAACTAGATTATGACATCATGGGGTTGTGAGCTTATCAAGCCTCTGTCGACCCCTCATATAACCGAGAACCTCCTCCTGTCAGGCTCAATAATTCATCAGGCCATGGTTCACAGCGGTACCGTTGAATGCAGTGAATCTCAAGGTTTTCTTTGAGTCTTCAGAAAACGATGTAAATGCTCAATTGGGTGGACAGGTGTCTCTGAGAACTGTTGAAACTTGAAAAGTGAGTGTTGCGCAAGAAATTGATACCTCGGCTATTTGGTTGGCCCGGTGAGCATCTCCTGATAGCCGCCGCTTTAGAAATATTGAATGCTGCTTTAATATATAAGTTTCTTCAATGTCGCGCGACGACTTGCACTGCAACATCGCTTCAATACTCATTGACCGCCACTAATCACATCAAGAATTTCATGTTAGAGTTTTGTGACGGACAGCGTAGCTTAACCCTAAAATCCAGCCAAAGTAGCCTTAGCAAGGCCAAGTCAGACTCGGGTGAAGTGAAGAAAATACTCCTCAAAAATGAGCAGAAGGTCTCAAGATCTACCTTGGCGATCAAAACATCGACTGGCTCATTATCCCAATAACTACCTCCCCGAACTCTCTTTCCCTTAACCCACTCACTTTCCCACGCAGTAACCAAGTCCAAGTTAAAGCCGAGGCTCTTGACTGGCCGAATATCACCTTCGATTTTACCCACACCTCCGGGTTCCTTACTGAACACCTCTTCAACCGTACGACCGAGCACTAACGCAATGACATCCTTCATCTCCTCTAACATATTAACCTTGAATTTCGGATGGTACTTCTCCTCGTCGTAATCATCCTCAAATTCGTTGCCATCCTCGACAGCTCTTCCCCAGACATCGAATTCCTTCTCCGGCTCCTCTGTATCGATGGACTTGGAGCGTAAAGCGAAGACCCGGCCTTGTAGATCTAGGAATACAACATAGGGTGTGAGTTCTCCGTCTTCTTGGTCGTCCAATTTCGCGGTTGTGATCCGGCTGAGAGTGAGGGCGGGGAACTTGATGGTGCTGCCATCGTATGTTGTTAAGGTAATGATGCAGAGGAGGTTGTGGTATTTGCGTGGCTTTGGGGGTGAGCATTGGCAGTGATTGTGGGAGGTTTGGACAGCTGGTGCCTGTGTTTGTGCTTGTGCTTGTGCTTGTGTATGCGGAGTCGCGGGTTGGGGGTTGCTGGATTTTGGTTTGTGAAAAGGATTGACCTTATCGAAGAGGTTCTTAACCCTGTGGCATCAGGGCTTGTTTTGCAGATCATGTGCTTGTTCTTGTTCAATACCTCGTACAGTACCTCGTGATCGTGTATTATCAGTGGAATTCGTGGCTTCATCTGTATTGCCGTTACGCATACTCAAGGCTACTAGAGCTTGTATCGGATCTTGTTCCTCCACAGCAGTGGCTTCACCTAAATCCACGTTTGGATCGTTCAAGGATGGTGGGAGGATCTCCTTGACGAAGATTGTAAAATCGTGGGTAAATTTCAAGGCGATCGGTCCGTTGTATTGACAAATGCTGCTATTGAGCACCTGGAGATAAAAGAGACATGGGTATTCTGGTTTGGAAGGCATGGCGTTACCATCCAGAGCCTGGGAGCCCGATGCTTCAGCTGTAACACCATTTCCAGTATTCGTGTCTAGATGATCAGCCAATTGATTGCGTCGACCTCGAGCCGTGTTGTTGTTTTCCATATTCATGGGAACAATCTTGTAATCTTCCGGGTTGCCAACTAGATGCTCCAAGTTTGTAAAAGTGTTTTTCACACGTTGTATAACATCAACAACTTCGTAATATTTTGGTGGGTTTTGGTCGGTCCAACCTTTTCAAGGGGTAAACAGATCTCAGTAGTAGCAGGAATGCTTGAGAGGAGCTGTCTGTGAAGGTGGACCAAGGACTAGTTGAGAAGGATTAGCTATGTCAGCGAACAAGCAGATGTCTCAAGTAAAGAACTTACTGCTTCCACTTTCACGAGATATTATTTTTGGGGTTGATTGAGACTCTTCGGGAACTGAGGTGGGTAAAGGAGCGTTGGTAGGCTTGGCTAGATGGATATCAGCGGAAAAAGTAATGTTTTAATCTGAGTGACTTACCGTTGCTAATATCATCGAGGGATCTCATTATCTCCGGCATTTTTAACACCCACGAAGATACGGTAGTTGCGATGAGTGTGTACTGAGAAAGCAATCGAGATCGTTGAAGTGATTGTGTGGATGTACTGTGCGGTTATTGAGGAGCCAAGTGGTTGACTTGAAGAAGTGGCATGGGAAGAAGAATTTTATTTGACGATGTAACTGTTTGTAGAAGTGATTTCGGGAGTCCAATAGTTGTAATGACGTGTTGGTATATGATAGCTGGTGCAAGTCAATGCGGTATGATAGGCTGACGTTTACTTTGACCTCATATTCGAATTCACCATCGTAGTGAAAGTAGCCAACCCCGCAAACATCACTGACACCCTTAGAGATTTCCGCTATCGCTCTCAAACTCTCTAAAAGCCATTCGCCGGCAACATTTTGCAATTGAATCAATATCTCTCCTGGCAATTTCTTGCCTCTGTGAGGATATCCTACTCAACACACCACTTGCCACTTAGCATGGGTTATTTGTAAAACTCACACACTCCGATCATCTCCTACGTTTGGATTAAAGAACCTCATAAGTACCAAGTATCTCACACTCAGAGCACTTTAGACATCCTAAGGAACTTACATTTCTCAACAGCTTACTCCTCCCGAGAAATTTGAAGTGACTAACAACAGATAGATGACTTCCGAAATTACCTTGAAGACTCCTTTAGCTCATACCTTCTAATGGAAAATTGTACGGTGTTCCTAGTGTTATCTCCATTGGCGAGCCATAAAAATCGGGAACTGCAGCTCCATAACTCCTCAATGTGAAAGCAGTCCCTCGGCGAGTTGAGAATTTGGGACCTCGACAAAAGAGCCCTAACCACCTAGGCCTCTGTCTATCTTAGCAGCCTCAGGCTCGATCTCAAATTCTTAATCTTTAGTCGTTGGTGCTAGAAGTCCAAAATTTCATAAAATTCTTCATCTAATCCGCAATCCTGACATTAAAATGCGTAATCAGCCACCTCATTCCACACCTCGAAAGGCTACAGCCGTTTGCACCCGATAATTCATTCCGAAGCACGAAAGAGAAACTACCGTATGACGCTCCAGGGGCCGCATAGGGCTATTATAAATACAGCCTTTTCTTTAACAGAAAATGGTAGCTCCTAATATTCTTGTGGGAAATGCCTATAGGGCCACCGATTTTCCTATCCTGAGGGTACTCGTTTACCCGAGATATGCGCTCACCGAGCCACCATGGATAACTACCCAAATATAACTATAAAATTCATTAAATAGTAACTACTAATTTGAGATATTTAAGTGTTTGCAAAGGGATAATTGATATCTATCACCTATTGCTGTTGAAATTTGAAGCGGATCTAAATCCTTTATTGTTAAGATATTACGAAAAGATTAACTTGAAATAATAAAAGAAATTACCTATATACTTCTCTCTTGCATCAGTACGTAAGAATCCATTAATATAATTAGTAGTATTTCCCTAAAGAGAAGAGGTATTTCAGAGTAATTTGAGATACTCGATGTACTATTATACTGAGCGCTTTTCTCTATTTTTCGCCTGTTCTACTTCGAGCATAGCAATCCCGGGGTTTGGCGCTTGCCCTAAGAGATAAGAAAACTGTTAGAGAGAGACTTCTTGAAGCATCTACAGGCTGTAAAAGCACCTTTCCCTTTTATGGTAGCCAGTCTTACGTGCACGAGAAGATACCTAGGTACTAGTAGGTACAAAAGGGTGACGCTCCGCCGATTCCATACCGAGGGAGGCTCCTTCCATATAAGATGGCAACAGCTGTGTCGGAGGCGTGCCTGCCTTCCCAGTGAGCCGCGACACACGCGCCACCTTTCATCTTCTCCGTACGCTCATTCTCTTCTTCCTCTTCCTCTTACACAAGCATCACGTTCGACAGAACATACAGTCTCACCATCTGCTCCATCAAGGCTTGATTGGGCCTTGATTCTATTCCCTTTGGACGCTCGAGAGAACACAAATCGCCAGCGCCAATTGGGCCGCCTTGAGTCAGGATGGAGTCTAGACCTGCCTTTGATCTGGCTCCGGATTTTAACTCCTCGGACTTTGAGACGGACTCGGAGCAGCTTGCTACAAAGAAAGTGAAGAAGTATGGTACGAAGATCGTGCAGGCCATCATTGATAACCAAGCTGTCGATCGCTCGAGTTTGCCCAAGGTGGTCCTGGCGCTTAGGTCAAGCAAAACACTGTACTTGCATTTTGGGATGCCTTCTGTCGGACTATCTCTCACACGTAAGCTCTGCTTCAAAAGTACTTCTGGAGACTATCCAACCAGTGTCTAGCCCCAAGACATGCCCAACAGGCGAACTTATATTTCGATACATTGACACTATAGCTCGGAATACCAAGTCCAATATCCCTGGAAAATACGCACTATCTCTCAACGTCATCAGAGGAACCTGGATGGCGCTTATCAAGCTTCTCCACTTTCGGCATGAAGAGCCTCTGAAGGTGTATGGACCGCAGATCGTCACACGTATCAATACACACTTGAATCACCTCGTAGAGCAGAAGAAGCTCATCCGGGGAACTTGGTTCAAAAAGAACTGGCTTGGCTTCAGGATTGTCCTATTGATCGCCGAAGCTTGGGTCAAAAGCACCATGGAGCATGGGACATCCTCCTGGGACATCACATTGTCCAAGCTCACTTCTGTTGTTCTGCAGGGCGCTCTTAGTTCAAGATCTGGCGACATCACACGAAGTCAGCTCTACGAAGGCCTCGAGTGTCTTTGCTGGGGTGATATCACTCTTGAGTTGAAAGGCGAACCAAGCGTTCAGAACTTGAGAGCTAAACTTACCTTGCGTTTCCAGAAGTTTGAAAAGTACTCATCTCCCTGGAATCGCCACCGCCGATTTACCAGCTAATGATATTTACAGAGATACAATGAACGCTGACAAGATAATATTTTGCAACCCTCTTGACAACGTCTCTCAGAGTGTTGCATGTCCCATCAAGCTTCTTCTGATCCTTGCGTTACGACTTGGTCACGTCTATGGCTCGACTCTCGAGGAGTGTCTGCAACATGCAGCTCAACGAGGAGACAAAATTGACCGGTGGAAGAGCCCTGACAGTCCCATTTTCTGTCAATTGCGAGGTCTGTCTCCTTTCTTGCAGCTCGACAAAGCAGCTGGACAGCACCAAGTAAGGTATTATTTGCAGCAAATGGCACTCATTGCCGCCATACTTGAGCGTGTCGAGACACAGGGACTTTGTGAGGTGCTCTCAGAGATCAAGCATATCTCGACATAGCCATTGCAGGTGTTGCAACACGAGCGACGGCTATGATTGCTGGTCACAACAATACGTCCTATGAAAAAGGAACCACCTGAGATTATGTTGGGGATCTGGAAGAGCCTGTTTATAATGCCCGCGCTGCACAGAATCGTGTCGATCGATTTGCTCCAGCCATTGCGCCTCAGGGACCGTCAATCGAAGGGCGACAAAAGCGGTTTAAGCCTGGCGAGGTTACTGAATTCATGAAGAGTCAAAATATGAATATTAGCGATTCAAAACAACGCAAGGCGGCTGGTAGACGTATGAAGTCACAGAGGATTGCGGACTGGAAGACAGCAGCTAGAGATGAATTAGTGCCGGTGGATGAGCTCACACCAAGAATGTCAGTCGGGAAGCCAGCAACTCCTAAATCGACAGTGTCGATTTCCTCTTCTAACAGTGCTTCTTAAGCCGCTTCAAATCCTCTACGCCAACGCACTGCAACAGAGATCAACGCCAGTCGGCTGGGCAAGGAGCGCAAGCGCACCGGAGAGGATGATGAGCGGGATGAAACGTTCTTCTCTCAATCACCAGCATCGATTTCATCTTCAACCAATGTCAGCACTGCTCAATCAAGCAAGAAGAGCAAGAAGAGCAAGAACAGTGGGAAGAATAATGAGCAGAGTGAAAAGTACTTTTTCGACTCCCTTCCTTCCATGGCGCCTCAAAAACAGCAAGGAGCACCCAAGTATCCGTGGTTGGATCTGCAACTCCAGGAGCTTGAGGGACCTGAGAATGATATTGAGTTACTAGGACTTGACGGTCTGGCAGACATAGTCTTTCTTAATGGAGGGGAGGAGCCACACGAGGCAAATTCTCATACCGGTGGCGTTCTCAACTCCCAGGAAATCGACCCCATTGATCAGGCCATGATTGATGACCATATGGCCAATCATGATGTTCCTGTCTCTACCTTCTCAGTACTCGTTCAAGAGACACAGTTTTCTGAAGTCACCACTATGAGCGGTGATGATTTTGTTCGCTTCTTCTCCACCATTAACATCGCTCAACTCCAAGTTACGTTCGATCGAAGCAATAGCGCAGAATGGGCAAAGCGCGTACCTACAGGGAACAGTCGTGATTCACCAACGACTTTCTTGTACTTTTGTAAGAAAGGTTGCGGATATAACGACCCAGTACGTCAAACACTACAAGCACACGAGGTCAATTGCAGCGGAGAGGCGAGAGTCAAGACTTTCGAATGCCCGCGTGAGAGATGCACCAAGAGCTACAAGAATGAGTCCACCCTCAAGTCTCATATTGTGGACACGCATAATTTCACACTCGTGCCATGCGCTCAATGCCCAGACAAGCAAGGGGTATTATACAACTCCAAGAATGAGCTGAAAACGCACAGGAATCGCGAACACTACGTTGTGGAGGAGCAGCAGTGTCCCTTGAAGGAGAAGTGTCATTCGTCAGCCGAGTTCACCAAGAAGAGTCTATTAAAACAACATCTCAGACGCCAACATGACCTGACGACAGCTCAAGTCAAGGAATACACCCCAGATAAGCGGAAAGGCAAACCATCAAACTATAAGGGCAAGAAGGCGAGGCCGAAGAGTGCTTACAAGGTGGGAGCTGACGACATTGAGGATGAAAGTGGAGACGAGATGCAGAAGATGAGGAGTAAGGATACAGGAACGCTTCAAAGCAGAAGTACTTTTGGAAAAGCGAGAATATTGTTATTTGTGGAAGATGAGGAGTGATAGGCTTCAGTGAGAAAGTACTTTTAGAAGAGGATGGCTGAGAATTGGTAGATGATGCATGACAACGTGGTTGTTGATGTACAAGACTCGAGAAGGTATCTTATAGCTGAGCTGCATGGCTCTATTACTGGCAATAGTTAGCAAAACACTTCAACCAAACAAATCGTCACTGCCGATTTTAATTACATGAATGATGTTTATGGGTGGTGAAATTTGTGTATTGAGAAGCAAGTCTTTGCCAGCTAAAAACCCATGGTCATACGCCTCAAATGATTCGCCTATGCATCTTCCACAACAGCCGTCTGCAATCCCTTCGCACTCTTCACATTGACAGCTTGGACGTAGGCATAAAGGCGGTCTTTTGCACCCTCTTCGTCATTTCTCTTTCTCGAGATTCGCACGCGCAGTCTGTACGGAACACCCTTGATACCTGCCTCCCAGACCTTCTTGTTCAATTGGGGATCGAGACGAACATCAGATGTGCCCTATAGAATGAATCAGCCTCTTTCCCGCTACTTGCACGGTGGTCATGCAAATAGATTTCTGCTCTCCATACCATTGACTTTGTTGCGAATGCCTTGATCTCCTTGATGGCTCTTGGTGCGCGCTTCTTGAAGGAAACACCGTGGAGCTGCGAATTTTGATCAGCATTTCTCCTCTCCTAAACCAAAATTCTTCCATATCCCACGTACTCTCTTGTGAAGGTGGATTGTGTATTCTCGCGCAACAACATCAGCGATGGCGGATCGTTGGGCCTTGCCGGCGGGCTTCTTGGTTTTCGTCGACATTTCTAAACAGAGTCAGATAATTATGTTCGATATTCGATCCGAGCGGCTTTTGGGATATTTCGACCTACTGGGAGGGTTGTCGCGACTTGTCGTAAAAGTTCGTGGTCTTGCCGTCAATTCAAAGTCGAATTCCAAAATTGTTCGTGATGTGTGGCCGCGCTAGTGCTGGCTTAGCGAATTTTCCAATTTTAGTGCCTTGCTGCCTTGGTGCCTGAATCCTTAGTGCGTCCCTGAAATGAAGCCGAGAACTGCATCACCAACCTCACGACTTTACTGGCTATTACCCCTTTGCGCCAGGCGCGTTATTTCAGTCTCAAGACTCCATACTCTCTCCGTATACGCTGGAATATTGAGGCTACCTGCCGACACTCATTCGTTGCAATCAGTTTGCTAGCCAACAGCTTGCTCGAGACAGCTAGTCAACATCAAACTTCAACTTCGAGACCCCTCGAATTCACTAATCTATCCGAACATCAAACCAATTCAACCGTATATGAAGTCACTATATCCAGAAGATCTTTCAAGATGACTGAATTCCACACTCCTTCACCACAGCCCGACATGGAGCGAAATCGGCTACCTACTCTCTTTGAGGTTCTGAGCAGGAGGACGCTGCCACCTGTCGACCTGTTCTCATTCTACATTTACATGCGAGATCAACAAAGATCGGTGGACTACCTTGACTTCTGGTATGCGCTCTTTCAGTTTTGATGAGAGAGGGACTTTTGAGGTGGGGTTTGATACTAATTTAAAACAGGCTCGATGTCGCGCAGCACATGTCCCTATGTCGACATTATGTTCGGGAACTACGAAGATCGGTAATGATTGGAACACCAGATGGGGACAAATCGACATCAAAGAGATCATCGCAAATACTAGAGAATCTTGGAGAGATGACGCACCCCGCAGCGGGACCCTCAATGTTGATGACAGAGAAGGAAAAGAATCAAGATGCGCAAATGTCAGCCTTCCTTCGAGAGGAAGCTGCCAATGGAAACAACAATGGCCACTCCCCTTCAAACAGTCTTGGTTCTGTTCCCAGAAATACAACATCCAACGACAGACCTCGTCCAAGCTTTATGAGTAGCCCTATGGAGTTGACCTCAGACTCAAACTCGCCAGCTCATACTGTTGCTCGAGCAGACATTAGAGCTTCTGCAGAAAAGATACTCTACACATTCCTCCTCCCTGGTGCTGAGCGCGAAATCATTCTTCCCCACGCCATTACGCAAGAAATTACCATGTCCATTGAAGAAAGAGGACGAGACGACCCAGAAGTTTTCGATGCCGCCAAAGATTACGTCTTTCAAGCTATGGAGCGTGACGCTTTCCCAGGATTCCTCCGAATGAAGGCTCTCGGAAACCTTGTACCCCCCTCCATGATGATGAGATTGGTCCTTGGCCTGCTCGCCATGTTTGGTGGTTTCTGGGTTGCATTCATTCTCATTTTCCTTGATTACCCCCGCCTCACCAGAGTTTGGGTATGTAGCTTCTCATTTTAATTTGAAGCACTAACTGACGTATTTTAGCTCGTCCTTCCCTTCACCATTGGTGTATACGCTTTGTGCTCGCATCAGTATGCCCTTGATCCAATCCTCGCGCTCGTAGGCTTCAGTGAGTATACTTTCATGAGCTTCTCGCGCATTCGGGAGCCCTACGTTCGGAAGTTACTCAACAAGCGTGCGTTGATGGTTATGGGCGTTACGATACTCATCGATGCGGCACTTGTCGTCCTCTTCGTCTTCGTTCCTGGAAAGAGATTGTAACAATATATGTAGAGCATGTAACGGCCTTTGGTGGGGTATTTGAAATTTGGTATGGGCAAGGAGTTCATGGAGCCACAACATAGCAACGAAATCGTGCTGCGATGCAGGCGTTGCTAGCTGGTTATGTGATTTGCTGCTCTTCATACGGTATGGTTGAGCCTAGATGCTTTATGACTTGTGGGATTAGTGGCTGTTTTTAATGCAATACCCTTGATGCGATTTACATTTTTCTCCAGCTTGATGTGATGAGTCAGTGATGATATGTGATGCGATCTCCGGCTCGCTTTATTTGAAAAGCTTGAGGCTTTGTTGAGTCTTTTCGCATATATGCTTCTTGCAGCAACTCAAATCGAATAAATTCGCTCACCTGTCTCACCAACGATTCTGAGTTCTAATTCTGCCCCCGCATATTTGTTTTAATGTGACTAAGAATGTCTCATAGTGTCAGAGTGAGGCTATAACCCCACATTTTCCTTTCAATGCCACTCAGTTTAATCAAGTTCAGTCTAGCTTCCCAATACTTTAAAAAGACTCGTAACATTTATGTTTTAGCAAGAAGTGTGTTCTAGGCTATCTCGCATTTTCCATACATCCTGACGCCTATGCTATCTCGTAAAAGTTGATGTATCATCCGCGCCGCCCAATCTGTCTATTTTGACCCCAGAAGCCCAAAGCCTCTCTTTTTTGCAGATCTGGTTCCCCGTCTCTCGCTTGCATCCTCGTCGTCATCATCTACGTCCATAGTGTCTTCATCATCCTCCCCATCGATGCCCATAACACTGACACCCCGTTTTGCAGCAGCTCCGCCTCCAAGTCTTCTACCCATCGAGCTGAAGAGACTTCCGACGCCACCTTTGCCATCAGACTGGTTTTCTTTCTCCTTATCTCCTTTTCCTTCGACCAATTTCTCAACTTCTCGTTCCCATTCTTGTTCTTCTTTGTGGCGGCGGAGAGCCGTGGCTTTGATGTTGGCAATTTGCTTTTCGAGATCAAGGAGCGTGGAGCTGCAGCGTGAGGACCATTCGTCAAGGGTGTGTATCATAGAAGGGATGGAGTTCGGTTGGAGGTCGCGGAGGGGAGAGACTGAGGAAACGGCAACGAGTTGATGGTAGGGGTCTAGTGTTGCAGTGACCAGGCCGGCATAGATTGCAGAAATGACTAGATCTTCCAGCTCTCTCGGTGTCCGCAGTCCCAAAGCCGTCATGAGGTTGGCATAACTCAGATCTGCGGGGTTCTTGGCGAGAGATAGGAAGGAGAGCTGACGGAGCTTCAGGAGTTGGGCTTCGTTGAGTGTGGGGAGACCTGGGGTAGAGAAGTAGGATGTATAGGTTCCATAGCTGAAGACTTTGAGGAGGGTGAGGTGAGAGGCGTATTCTTCAGAATTGGATAAAGCTTGGATTTGGGGCGTGCAGAGGAGCTCGTTGAAAATGAAGGTGTTTGGTGCAGAGGTTGCTCGAGCTATTAGGTCGGCGGCGGCGCGGGGTGAGGAGGCTGATTTTGTGAGTGCCAAAAATGGCTGCAGATAAGATTAGAAAACTGAAATTAAACAAATGGGGCCATGAGTCTACCTCGAGAGCGTTGAGTGCTTTGGTTTGCTCCATTTTGTGATTGTGCCTAGGCTCGCGAAATCTGGGGTTGAGTTGAGTTCCTGTTGGTTGCCTGCACGAGCTTCAAGGTGACGGCGGCTCTGGAACGCCAAAATGACCGGTAGTTACTCTTGGAAAGTCGAGCCGGTGCAATGAAAGGTTCGCGTGACAGACTGAACTGAGATCTGCCGGGTAAATGCTTGTTATTCTTCTTGTCGAAACAACCCTCAAACGAGCGTGTGGTTGTCAGGAGTTCGAGATCTTGTAACAGGTCTTGTTTGATCTTATCAGCTAAGCGAGGCTTTAGCCGCTCTCAGCGACTCTTTCTCCTTGCTTCGGTGAGGAAGATGGCCAGGGTTCCTAATATCACGCTTTTTTACAAGAAGACTTTTAAAGTATCATTTTGTAAGGCACATTGAATGTCTTAATCCAGTGTGTGTTTTGATTCTGCACACGCAGCTATTGAGTGCACGCCATAAACACGGCTCAAGTGGCTTGTTTCGGAGTCCAAGTGCTTGACGTCCGACTTCGTAAGCTTCGGGGCGCATTTTTTGAGGTCAAGTTGCAAACAACGGACTGTGGAGCAAATTGTACAGGAAACGCATTGACTCCCGGAAGACATCCTCGATTATATCTTGAGACGTCACCCTCTTTTTTCCCCTGCGCAAACTCGTAGTTCCAGCTCCGGCCGCTTGTGCTGAACGTGATTGGTATCGATCCTGTGCCGTCAACGCAGGTCCCCATACATAACTCACTGGAGCGTCTGCGTCCTTTGTCTCTGACTCAACCGCTCCCCGACTTTCATTCTCCAACCCGCCGTCCTTCTCAGTCCTGGTTTCTTTTGTATATTGTATTATATTACATTTGTTCCCCCACTTCCATTTCTCCGAATAGAGTCACGTTCGCTCATCGACTAGTCTGGTTCTGCGCTTTGAGACTTTAGCCGCTAGTCACACTTGACAGGTCTTGCATGACATAGGATTTTGCGAGAGACATTAATAGGCAAGATCGCTCTCAACACATGCAGGAGCTGGCCTTCTGCCTCTAAAAATCATCAATATTGTATGTGGTACCTACCTGGTTCATGCGGATCGTTCGATTATTCCCTGCATGAGTTGAGCTGATTGTTGCCGCCGCCACACAGTCAGCGTCGATTCCGGATTCGGTATTACACTTTACACTTGACGAATCCTCCAACTTGCCATTATTCAGCTTGGTCGCGGTGAGCAATCGTAACAAAGGGCCCATTTGCCATGGCGCCGACTTTCTTAAAGGTCTCGACGGGACCCTCGAAATCACGACCCTCGCTCAGTACCCCAACCGCGCACATGGCTACAACTACTTTGAAGGTTGGCGGTATGACATGCGGCGCATGCACCTCTTCCGTGGAAGCCGGATTCAAAGGCGTCGATGGCATTGGGAACGTGTCTGTGAGCTTGGTAATGGAGAGAGCGGTTGTGATGCACGATCCACAAAAGGTTACGGCGGAGAAGATACAAGAAATTATCGAGGATCGAGGATTCGACGCGCAAGTTCTAGCAACAGATCTGCCATCGCCAATGTTTAACCAACGAGGTTACCTGTATGACGAGAATGAAGATGGAGAAGATGACGACCTACCAACGATGACCACGACAACACTAGCTGTTGAGGGTATGACTTGTGGAGCCTGTACATCGGCGGTGGAGAGTGGATTCAAAGACGTTGCGGGGGTTAAGCACTTCAGTATATCGTTACTGTCAGAAAGGGCGGTGGTCGAGCATGATGCTTCACTTTTGAGTGCCGACAAGATTGCAGAAATAATCGAGGATAGAGGTTTTGGCGCAACCATCGTGGAATCACAGACTTCAGCTCCGGCTGGCGGCCCTAAGAACAGAAGAGGAAGCTCGAATATGAGAGAGAAGGTTGCGACAACCACAGTTGCTATTGAAGGGATGACTTGCGGAGCATGTACATCTGCAATCGAAGGTGGTTTCAAGGATCTGGATGGTCTCATACAGTTCAATGTCAGCTTGTTGGCAGAACGAGCAATCATTATCCACGACCCTTCCAAGCTTTCACCAGAGAAGATCGCCGAAATCATCGAGGATAGGGGATTCGATGCCAAGGTTCTTTCAACACAACTTGGAAGTGCAAATCAATCCTCCAATGCGGGAACTGCGCAATTTAAAGTATTTGGTGTTCGAGACGCAGCAGCCGCAACAGCTTTGGAGGCCAAGCTGCAATCGTTACCTGGTGTTAGTTCTGCAAAAATCAGTCTTGCTACCTCAAGACTCACGATAAATCATCAACCAAATATTGCAGGCCTCCGTGCTTTAGTTGAGCTTATTGAGGCGCAAGGGTACAATGCTTTAGTCGCGGACAACGATGACAACAATGCTCAACTCGAATCGCTGGCGAAAACAAAGGAAATCACAGAGTGGCGGAATGCCTTCAAGACATCTTTATATTTCGCCATCCCTATCTTCCTCATCAGCATGTGTATTCCCATGATGCTTCCAGCGCTTGACTTTGGGAGCTTGATCATTTTCTTTCCTGGTCTATACCTCGGCGACATTATCTGTTTGATTTTAACGATACCCGTCCAATTCGGCATTGGCAAGCGTTTCTATGTCTCCGCATACAAGTCGCTGAAACATGGCTCACCTACTATGGATGTTCTAGTTGCCCTTGGCACTTCAGCTGCTTTCTTCTTCAGCTGTGCTGCCATGATAGTGTCCATCCTGTGTCCTCCCCATACACGACCTAGCACTATTTTTGACACCAGCAGCATGCTCATCACGTTTAATACCCTCGGAAGATTTCTCGAAAACCGTGCAAAAGGACAAACCTCGAAAGCTCTCTCAAGGCTTATGTCACTTGCTCCATCTATAGCAACTATCTATGCCGATCCCATTGCTGCAGAAAAGGCGGCTGAGGGGTGGGAAGTCGCAATTGGTGCCGGTGAAGATCAAAAGGAATCGACACAAGAGGGCAATGCTGCAGAAGAAAAGGTTATTCCTACCGAGCTCATCCAAGTAGGCGACATTGTCATTCTTCGACCTGGTGACAAGATTCCGACTGACGGTACTGTCACGCGAGGCGAGACCTTCGTCGATGAAAGCATGGTCACTGGAGAAGCAATGCCTGTCCAAAAACGGAAAGGCAGTCTCCTCATTGGCGGAACCGTCAATGGCACTGGGAGGGTTGATTTCCGCGTTACAAGAGCTGGTCGAGACACTCAACTCAGCCAAATCGTCAAGCTCGTGCAAGAAGCCCAAACAACAAGAGCGCCTATCCAGAGACTGGCTGATATGATTGCCGGATATTTTGTTCCTATCATTCTCTTTCTCGGATTCCTCACCTTCGCCACATGGATGGTACTCAGCCATGTCCTTGTCAATCCACCAAAGATATTCATAGACGAAGCCAGTGGGGGAAAGTTCATGGTCTGTGTTAAGTTATGTATTTCGGTTATTGTCTTTGCTTGTCCTTGCGCTCTTGGTCTTGCAACACCCACTGCCGTTATGGTTGGAACAGGTGTCGGAGCAGAGAACGGTATCTTGGTGAAAGGCGGTGCTGCACTTGAGACGGCTACCAAGATTACGCATGTTGTCCTCGATAAAACCGGTACTTTGACGCTTGGAAAGATGAGCGTTGCTCAAGCCAAGCTTGTTCCAACCTGGGAAAGCAATGTATGGCGAAAAAAGCTGTGGTGGTCCATTGTTGGTCTCGCAGAAATGGGCAGCGAACACCCCATTGGAAAAGCTATTCTGGCTAGCGCAAAGGAAGAGCTTGATCTAGGTATCGAGGGAACAATTGATGGAAGCATCGGCGACTTCGAGGCCAGCGTTGGCAAGGGAATCAGCGCTCTTGTCGAACCTGCCACAAGCGCTGAACGTGCTCGCTATAAGGTTTTGATTGGCAGCGTCCGATGTCTCCGCGAGAATCGGATTGTTGTTCCTCAAGAAGCTATCGACGCGTCCGAGGAGGCCAATACGAAAGCTGCAAATCAATCTAGTAAAGCATCTGCAGGCACAACCAACATTTTTATCGCAATTGATGGCTCCTACGCCGGCCATCTCTGCCTCTCGGATACAGTCAAGGATAGCGCTCGTGCTGCGATCGCAGCTCTGCACCGAATGGGTGTAAAGACTACCATTGTTACTGGTGACCAGCGCTCCACAGCTTTGGCTGTCGCTCGTATTGTCGGAATACCCGCCGATAATGTCCAGGCTGGTGTAACACCTGATCAAAAGCAAGACATCGTCCGCGAGCTTCAAAGTCAAGGCGAATGCGTTGCAATGGTTGGTGACGGAATCAACGACTCGCCCGCTCTTGCTACTGCAGATGTTGGCATTGCCATGGCTTCGGGGACAGATGTCGCCATGGAAGCTGCTGATATTGTCCTCATGCGCCCGAATGATCTTATGGATATTCCTGCCTCCATTCAGTTGGCAAGGTCAATCTTCAATCGTATTAAGCTAAACCTTAGCTGGGCCTGTGGTTACAACATTATTGGTCTCCCATTCGCCATGGGTGTTTTCCTGCCTTTCGGATGGCATCTGCACCCAATAGCTGCTAGTGCTGCTATGGCTACCAGTAGTGTAAGCGTCGTGGCCAGCTCTCTTCTATTAAAGTTTTGGAAACGACCTCAATGGATGGAGGATGCTTTGATAGAAGAGAAGGGACAATTGCGGAAACGAGGAAAGGGATGGGCGATGGGAGGTCTTGTCGGAAAAGCTACAGATCTTTTCTCGTCCATCACTGGAAGGAAAGGAAAAGAGAAGGAAGGTTACGTGCCTCTAAACAACTTGGAGCATGTCTAATCTGTTCTCTTGGGCGGTTTTGTTATTCTTGCGCTTTAGCGTTGCATCACGCATTTTGGTTCTAAATGAGAGAACGATTAGGATATGTATAAAGGGTTCCGATGTCATGTAAATGTAAATACCGCAATTGAAGTTTAAAATGAAATACTTTATATCTAGCCTCCCTTTCCTGCGATATAGCGGACTCCGATTCGGGGGGTAGGAGGTACATAACTCGAGTGCATTATAAAGATAGTTGTAAGAGTTATGCTCATTACTCACGGACCTATTTTTTAAGCGATCCCCACTAAAATTCGACCAAACTTACTAACTATATAATTATATATCTATTTAACTACTAAGTATAAAAAATAAATAAATTTATTCTATAATTATATTTTAGATAGAGATTAATTAAAAACTAACGATCTATTTTTATTAATTA
>JAAMPI010000327.1:0-43078 GCA_013054445.1 Cudoniella acicularis
AACCGATCCAGGCAATCCTCGTGAGTCTTGAGCGGGAAGAGGGCGGCAGTACCAGTACGTATACTGGCATGGGAACGGGATCTCAAGCACTACGCTGAATGACAACAAGAATCCTATTCCTCTCTCACCTCTCGCCACTCGGTTTGTCGCCACCCAAGTCTCAGTTGGTTCGACAGCGGTAGCTCTTTCCACTCAACCCGCGCCTGCGCTTGCAATTAAGGTCAGAAGGCTGTAGACGCTTCTTGCAATATCACAAGGAAACCCTAACTACCAACAACCAACTACCTAATTCTTCATTCGTGCATCGCATCGCACAGCCATTTTCAGAGCTTACGCTGAGGCATAACATGACGGTGCGGCCAGCGCGGCTTCGAAATGGACCAGAGCATCCAGCGTGCCTTGAATGACAAGCTGTATGACAAGCGGAAGGTCGGAGCACTTGAGTACGGATATGCCCTTTTGTAACACTATCAGCTTGTCCAGCCCAGCTTACCACTCCTGCAGCCTTGAGCGCGTCATTCGAGATCTTACAGCGGCAAAAGAATTTGAGCGGATCAAGAAGATCATTGAGCAGCTTTGCAACGATTTTGCCTATGCTGTGCACCAGCCTCATGCTCGTAATGGTGGGCTCATTGGCCTTGCTGCCGCTGCAATTGCCTTAGGACCCGTACGTATGTTTGAAGAGACTTTGTCAAATATACTGACCGTCTGTGTAGGAACTAGCAAGATATCTTGATGAAATTGTACCTCCAGTCCTGGCTTGTTTCACGGATCAAGATGCTAGGGTGCGCTATTATGCTTGTGAGAGCATGTATAATATTGCAAAAGTAGCAAAGGGCGAAGCTCTACCTTATTTCAACGACATATTTGATGCTTTATGCAAGGTTAGTCTCTAGTTTCAGCTTCACAAGCCTACTACCTCTCAATAACAATCCTTCAGCTTGGGGCAGACTCCGAACTCTCAGTCAAAAATGGCGCAGAGCTACTCGACCGCCTAATTAAAGATATCGTATCAGAGTCTGCAGCGACATATGTCTCGGTTCTTCACACCTCTGAAGACTCCGTAGTGGACAACGACAAGGACTCGCAGGATGATTCAGTTGACCTTCCTCCAGCCTTCTCGCTGGCACGATTCATTCCACTTTTAAAGGAACGCATCTATGTGATCAACCCATTCACTCGGACCTTTCTTGTTGGATGGATAACCCTACTAGATTCAATCCCTGATTTGGAATTAGTGTCTTATTTGCCAGAATTTCTTGGTGGCCTGTTCAAATTCCTAAGTGACCCAAATCGCGACGTCCATGTTGCTACCCAAGGAGCCCTAGAGAGGTTCCTCAGTGAGATCAAACGGATCTCTCGGATCAAAAAAGGCATCGAAGAAAGTCGGAAGTCGCGGAGTGAGGGCAAACGAAAGCGCTCAGGATCCATGGACAGCGATGCTTCGATCGCCCCCGATGCCGGCGGTGATGACGAGTCTGCAACTGCAGCTGACGAGAAAGATGTCAGTAGTGACGATGACTGGGTACCTGGACAAGATGTCCAGGTCAACCACAAAGAGATCCTTGAAATCTTGACTGCTAATCTCGACTCACCCCTTGGTGAGGATCCTTGCCCAACTTAGAGAACCAGAAATTGACTCAAGCAGAGGAGGACAGCCTTCAAGAATCACTGCGATGGATTGTAGAGTTCTTGGATATATGTCCAGAGGAAGTTCTCCCATTCGCACCCAAGATACTAGCACATCTCCTTCCAGCGATGGCAAGCGGGCTTGAGCCTATTCGACAGGCCGCAGCAAGGGTGAATACGTCCCTAATGGATTACGTTGTATCCCTTTCCGACGAAGGCGCCCCATCAGAACCATCTTCAAGCGGACCTTCGAGAATCCCAACTTCAATTCTCAAGGACAGCACCAATAACGAAAGGAGAGACTCATCCACCAACACACGTGGTTCAATCTCCGGTGCACGGGAACCAGATAGAAGAGAATCAGAAGTACAAACACCACCACCTCCATTCAACAAGACGCCAACACCAACACCGCCTGCCCGACACCAAGTTGACCTCGATTATGCCGCAGCTGTCAACTCACTAACTCTACTTTTCCTCAACGACCACGAAGCGACCAGAGTTGCAGCCCTCACTTGGCTGTTGATGCTTCATAAGAAAGCCCCCAAAAAGGTTCTAGCAATTAATGATGGCACATTCCCTGCACTGCTTAAGACCTTATCTGATCCTGCTGAAGCAGTTGTAACCAGAGATCTACAGCTTTTGTCTCAGATTTCAAGAAACAGTGGAGATGATTACTTTACGTCTTTTATGGAAAATTTACTACAGTTGTTCTCGACAGATAGGAAGCTCCTTGAAACTCGAGGGAATCTAATCATACGACAATTGTGTGTTAGTCTTAGTGCCGAACGCATTTATCGAACATTAGCAGATTGTATCGAGAAAGAAGAAGACGTTGAGTTCGCGAGTATCATGGTTCAAAACCTTAACAATAACCTTATCACCGCCCCTCAATTAGCAGAACTTCGAAAGCGGCTTCGCAACCTCGAGACTAAGGTATGCCCCATATTGGTACGCTATACGTTCGTACTAATATTGTATAGGATGGTCAGGCATTTTTCGTGGCACTCTTCCGTTCATGGTGTTATAACGCAGTCGCTACTTTCTCCTTATGTCTTCTCGCTCAGGCATACGAGCAAGCGTACAATCTCCTTCAAATATTGTAAGATCTGTCGCATCAAAACCGAATCGTACTAACTACAGAAAGTGCGGAGCTGGAAATGACTGTCAACATGCTCATTCAGATCGATAAACTAGTTCAATTACTAGAATCTCCTGTTTTCACTTGTAAGATGAATAGCATGCATGCAATACTTCCACCTAAGCTAATGCTATTATAGATCTCCGGCTTCAACTCCTTGAACCAGAAAAATTCCCGCATCTTTACAAATGCCTCTACGGTCTTCTAATGCTTCTTCCCCAATCTGCTGCATTCGCTGCATTGAAAAACAGACTAAACAGTGTCAGCGCGATAGGCTTCCTGCATATCGCGCCACGAGCGTACGTATCTCAATCTCGTAACAACAGTGTCGTCGAAGCCATCTCTTCTCTCCAATTGCATACACGTCAAAAGAGCACGGAAACTCATACATCATCATTTAGCGCACCTACCAATGCTGGTCCTTCCAATTTCGACAGATCGAGTAGGCTTAAAGGCAGGGATGAGGGAGGCATTCGGTGGAATGAGTTGCTGGAGAAGTTTAAAAGTGTTCAAGAACGGGCTAGGAGAGCACAACGGCCTGGTGGAGAGCTTGATGATGGACTTGGGATGCTTGATGCTCGGGCAGGTGAAGGGCTGGACGGGAAGGCTTTCAAAGAATTAGGCCGGTTACAAGGACCCCCACTGCCAGTCAAGGATACTCCAGCTACTCCAGCAGGACCTCAAGCAAGCAAGTCGAAATCAAGTCTGGGAAAGTTTGGGCGACTAGGCGGCGCAGTTTCAGGAAGCCGACCCAAAAGGTAGTGAGTGGGTGATGGACATTATATCAGACCTGTACACAAACGAATTCCAAAGACACGGAATTTTAAGACCTAGTCTTCCTTGGTGTTTCTCTCTCGACTAGACCCTCAAACATGCTGTCCCTTTGCCTGGTAAGATCTCGTAACTCAACGCGTAGACTCTCAAGCTCCAATCTTGCCAAATCTATGTCTTGTGGAAGGCCGTGGTAGCTTTTAACTTGCGCCTCTAGATCTTTGACAGTCACTAGGAGCTCCTTGAACTTGTCCTCCTCTGCTTTTACATCTTCTATTCTTATCGGCGTGCCGGCAACAGCTACTAAAGATGCTACTCGTTCTTTCAGTTCCGGTAGTTTCGCAGCTAACCCCTTGATCTTGCGCTGGTAATCGGTCGTCTGCCGTGTCAGATCAGACAGCGGCTGATACTCATCCCCCCGCAATGTCCCAATTAATGAGTTAATTCGATCAAGCTCTTCCTTCAAATACGTTTCGAGTGTTACAACTCGATCTGCAGCTTGGTCCAGGTCAAAGGATGCAATGTGCGTGTCGATAATGCTTCGTCCTAATTTCTCGGTATCGGGGACTGGTTGATTAAGTGCTACACTGAGGGTTGACAGCGCCTCCAGACTTGTCTGCCCTTCTCGCGTCAAAGATTCCTCAATTGAGCCGAGCAACTCGGCGTTTGGGTTGGCGTCTTCTCGAGCTTGCAAATCCTGCAGCGCCTTGCTTTCAACTCTGGCAATGAGCTCACGCTCTTCATCAGCGCCTTCATTCCAGGTAGCGAGGGCCAGGAGAGCTTTCAAGGTGTCATTGTTGCGCTCAAAGGCTGGTGGGGTTCTGCCGTGAAACTTCGAGGAGAGCCAACTGTCGATGTAATTCCAGTCCTTGGTGGCTGCGAGTTGTTGTCGCGCGACGGATGGGGAGAAAATGGCGGAGGGTAGAAGATGCGCCATTTGGTACTGAAAGAGAAAAGGCAACTTGACTGTGGAACAAGATTTGCGATGTTGATGACAGGGAAGACGTGATGCGCGTGGTGTTTGATGCTCGCGTACGGAATAGTTTGGGACTAGCCTAGTTATATGCAGAGGTGCCTCAGTCCTCCGTATTGTGGGCCGCAAGGCTGAGGGACGGAAATAGAATTCGCCGGTACAAGTACCGAGTTCAGGTTTGGCCTGGAAAGTTGAAGTGTCCTTCCGGGAACCAATAAGGCCACTTTGGCAACTTTCTTTGGCTGTGGAACCTCTTGTGAATAACTTCAACGATTCGCCCTCCTCCCCTCCTCCTTGTTCTCAACTCGTTCATCACTTACTAAACTCCAGCACACCCAGTCGATATTTCTGCATGATCTCTTCACGATGATTGTCAAACTATCGGTGCTGGCCATCGCGGCGACCCTGCTTTCTTCGAGCTCCCTCCTGTCGGCCCTTTCCTCCGCCGATATTCCCCACGACACACCTATATCCTCGCTGCTGGCCTCTGCGAACGCGCTTCTGGCAAAAGGGGAGACGAACGATGCCCTGACATACTACGATATCGCCATTTCGCGCGATCCCCAAAACTACCTTACATATTTCAAACGTGGCGCAACCTATCTCTCTCTCGGTCGGACTGCACAAGCAACCAAGGATTTCGACAAAGTCCTCGCAATCCGACCGGGCTTCGAGGGTGCGCTGGTACAGCGAGCCCGGATCAAGGCGAAACATGGAGAATGGGAAGCTGCGAAGAAGGACTTTACTGCTCATGGGAATTCCGCGGAAGAGTTGGCTCAGCTCGAGGAGGCGAAAGGGGCTGCCACCTTGGCGGCAGCAGCTGAAAATGCCGGCAATTGGGAGGAGTGTGTTTCCCAATCTGGGGCCGCAATCATGGTTGCAAGTAAAACGTTGTCGCTGAGGAGGACGAGGGCTCGATGTCGATTTGAGCGAGGAGAGGTCCGAGAAGCCATGAGCGATCTTAAGCACATCTTACAGATGCAGCCAGGTGATATTGAGCCTCACATAAAGATTGCAGCAATAAACTTTTTTGCCTTGGCAGAAATGGAGCATGGTTTGGACCAATTGAGAAAGTGCCTGCATGGAGACCCGGATTCGAAGCCATGTAAGAAACTTTACAGGAGGCAGAAGACACTAGACAAGCAATTTTCTCAAGTGAACAAGAACTTTGAGAAGCGCCAATATGCGAGTGCAATCAAACTCTTATTGCCCGTTGGAGAAGATGTGGGATTGGTCCAGGAAATCAAAGATGATGTCAAGGAGCTTCGTGAAGCAAGCACAATACCAGAACACTCGCCAAACGAGCTTGTTGCCCGAGTCGTAGAAATGGTTTGCGAAGCCTACCATGAGGTGAGATTTCCGCAGTGACATGAGATGGATCTTGCGCTAACTTGCACAGATGAAAAACTATAAGAAATCGATGCCGTGGTGCGACGAAGCCTTAACATATAACGAGAATTCCCTCTATGGTCTTATATCCAAAGCCCAGAGACATATGGACGCCGGGGAGTTTGAGGCAGCTATTTCAAAGCTCAACACCGCAAAGGAACATCACCCTGAAGCCCAACAACTCAACCAGTTGCTGCAAAATGCCCAAATAGAGCTCAAACGGAGCAAAACGAAGGATTACTACAAAGTATTAGGTCTCCCTCGAGATGCCGATGAAGTACAAATTAAAGCAGCTTATCGACGACTGGTCAAGATTCATCACCCCGACAAGGCACACAAACTTAATATCTCGAAAGAGGAGGCTGAAAAGAAAATGGCATCCATCAATGAGGCATATGAAGTGCTAGGCGATCCTGAGCTTAAGGAAAGATTTGATCGAGGAGATGATCCAAATGACCACGAGCAACAACGCCACAACCCGTTCCAGGGTAGTCCATTCGGAGGAGGCCACCCGTTCGGAGGTCAACCATTTGGACACAGCCAAGGTGGCCAACAGTTCAATTTCAAGTTTGGTGGCGGTGGCGGTGGCTTTCAGTTTGGCTGATGAAAGGCAGCCTTCTTGCTTTTGGATTTCGGAGTTTTAATTGGCGGCGACCACGGTGCATTTGCGTTCACGAATCTATGTAAGCACTCAAGACAGAGAAGGATCACATGCATCCGGCGCAAAAAATATCAAAGCAGTCTCGCAGAAGCAAGACTACCACATGCAAAATCAATTCATGTGAGACAATAAGTAGCCACAATCGCTTATGAGTCCGTAGAGATTTACTTACCATAATTCCTAAATAACTATGCTTACTACACTAGTAACTCCCAATTACGCGAGAAATCTGCAATGATCCATTTTAGAACCATTGTCACAATTTTTGCAGCGAACAGCCAATGCTGACGCCGTATATTTATTCGGCCGCATGGGGTCACTACGAAATACTCACCTGGAACACCTTTAAAGAAAAATGGCTATTGTACTGTGAGATATTATTCAACAGAAAGGAATGTAGCTTAACGATATACTTACTTGGAATACCTTCAGAGAACAATGACTATTGTACTGTGAGACATTATTCAACAGAAATAAATATACCTTAACTTGTCTTTTGGTCTAGACTTAGGTAGTCATCTAATTGAATACCATAGACTTGGTCTCACTCGTGGCTTATCAATAAAAGTTGGAATGATCAGAACACCTCGCCCATGGATCAAACTTATAATAATGCTGGATTTTTTCTCGTCCTTGTTGGATTTGTACTCACTTTTCAGTCTGGGTAGTTTTTCTCTCATCATGTGATCTAGACTTGCATACTGGAGTACGTATGTCTTCTCATCTGCTACAACCCCCTTGCTTCGTCGAGAATCAAATCTTTCAAATAGAGATGCAAACGCCCGTGTCAACTCACTCCTTCGCAGAAGCCCTTCATCAACCAGTCATCTTCACATCCTTGCCTTCCCCCGCCAAGATAATCCTTCTCTGCTCCTCCGGCGAGAACATTTCCGTACCCTGCTGCAGGGCATGAATTAAAATCGGCAAAGCATCATCCTTGAAATCGCTAGCCGTCCGAATGCGGTCAAGATCTTCTGCAAATTCTGTGGTGGCTCGTTGCATGTAATACTGTGTGAAAGCCGTTGAAATCTCTGCGTCTGTTAATGATTTTTTTGGAGGCGGAGCCTATGAGTTGTAAGTAAGGGCCAGAAAAAAAGAGGATAAAGGTTGTTTGGTGTGACCTTGGTTTCTTGTGGAGGTGGAGATGGTGACTTTTCAACTTCTTTTTCGTACTCGCTGTCGCTGTCGGAAGATACTGCAGAGAATTCAGCACATGAATCCGGATCGGGGCTTTTTAAAAGCTTACCTTGGGTTCTTGACTTTCTCTTCTTGTGCCGTTTTGGCTTTGCTTGGGATTTTGATGTCATCTTTGCGGTTTGGTCGTGAATGAAATGGATGCGGACAAGCTGTATGAATTTTGCCCAAGACTTGACTTGACTGTCACGTGACTATCACTACTGAACTTGTACACTGCCAAGTGTCTCCGGACAGTCATATTCCACCGTCATATTTTGACCTTTAACTCATTAGAATTTATAAATCATAATTTTTAAATTGCCCTCCCTATTTAGGAGTACCTCTGCTTAGGTGAGTACTTCTACTTACATAAGTCAATAGCTTTCTCTACTACTAAAAGTATATTTTCTATTTATTAGAGTTCTTCGACTTATATAAGATTATAAGTGCTTTACCTCGTGTAAGTGCCTCTCCCCTCCTTCTATAAGTAGCTCTCCTCGTATGAGTGCCTCTCCTCTCCCCGTGTAAGTACCTCTTCTTGTTTGAGTACCCCTCCTCGGTAAATATCTCTCCTCGTGTGAGTAGCTCTCCTCATGTGAGATTATAGATACTTCATCTTTTGTGAGTGCCTTTTCTCTCCTTATGTGAATACCTCTCCTGGTGTGAGTACCTCTTACTAAATTCAGGTAGATTTGTTTATATAAAGCCTGACAGTCAAATCTAACTGTTCGGAGACGGCTGGTGTACGCTGTATAGTATTAAAGCTAATAGCCAAAAGCGTCGGTTTTTTCTTAAACGAAAACCATCTCCTGAGGCTGTTATAAAGTGGTTCTCTCCTTACTGATGTACATAGTCAAGAAATGTAGTAGTCCTCAGTAAGAGTTTTCTCACGCGGCTACAGCTACTTAAAAAGGTTATCATAGACCTCAAAAGTCCAGCACTCACTTCAAGAGTTGAGATTTAAGAATCTGCACTTCACTTTCAGTCACAATTCCATAGTCAAAACCATAGATAAACAGTCATTTAAAATTATTCATCGAGTTCGTAGACTTACTTATTGTCTTGGTTGAATATGGGAACAGCAAACACTTGGAATATTCAACATCTCTGCTACTGTGAGTATTTCCCGAGTAATACATTTAATCGGGCAAGAAATGAAACTATTTCTCAAGCTTAAATCTTCAATTATCTGTCTAATTGAAAATGTATATAAGCAATAATATCATATTTAACCAAGAAATCAATGAACAATACATCAAAACTCAATATTTCATGAACCGTGAGTAGTTTTGAGCAATATTTCTCTCAATTGAATAACATCAGTGTCGAAAAGACTGGCTTGCCTTGATTCCTCACTTCATTGAGCAAGTTTTGAATTGAATATTGGAATTCTCGGACCTCTCCGAGCGGAAACTACGAGGGTATAAAAATGGTCACCACAGAGACGGAAGATCTCTTCCTTCCAGTATTTCACAGCGCGCCTCGTCGCCTCTTGCCAGTCTCAAGACGTCCTTTTAGGGATGCATGAGCATGCTTGGCAATATCTCACATCTGCAACCTCTGTACTTCCTCGACCGCCATTATCCACCTACCAAGCTGCCGCGTTTTACATCATAAAACATAGACGCCAGTACGCACCATCGGATTATCGAAATGGGCTTCCACGGATATGCTAGCAACGAATGTGTTGACCCGGATTGCATTAAGTTAGGCAGGCACTGCCATCCTTACCAAAGTCCCCTTAACTCGCCTCCATTGCGATCGAGTCTTGATGGCCCGCAAAGAGTCATCCCCTTCCTACCCATCAAAAAGTACCGTTCTCAGCCATCCCTAGGTGCTGGATCCGGTGTCGATCTTTCAAAAACATTCAAATCGACATCTCATGGAACATGGAGATTTGGAGAAAAGAACGTCAAGGCCAAAAATCTTTCAGAAAAGCAGAAGGTTTCTCTCGACTCGGCATACACCAATGATCCACAACCGCAGTCCCGCCCTGCGTCCCCACAGTCTGTCAACGAAACTGTACGATTGGAAAGGAGTTCTTCAAGAGCATCAGAAAACGGAGATTCGATATGGACGGGAAGTGATTGTTCCACGCCTGACGAGGTATCTACTTCGGCAAGTTCTACAGAACTAGTTAATCTTTTGGAGGAGTTTGCGATTACAGATGAGGGAGGCGCGGAGGAAGATGATACAATCGAAGAGCTACGGCAGAGCGGGCAGACGAAGACACTCATGGTTGCTCCAAAGGAATTTATGGAAGAAGCTCTGAAAAGACATTTCCATTTGCCGGACGCTTGCCCTCCTAGAGTTCGCAAGGTAAACGGTTCGATGCAGCAACAGTCAGCATCCATGTCTCTAGCTCGCTGGGCGCACCACAAGAAGCTCTGGATCATCACGTCACGAAGACTTACTAGTTTGAAATTGGCGAAGGTGATAGACACGAGTGTTGCCCCAGAAATTTTCGAGTCCGAATACGATCGTGAGGTAAACCCGTTTTTTACATGAATATGAAGTTCAAAGGTCATGTTTAGTAAAGGCGGTTGGCGCTGGAGGATGCTCTCGGGCCTTAGCAGACACTCTGTACACTTAGCAAAACAAACATATATCAGGATCGATGCAATTGCGTTCCATTTGATTGAGAGACTTCCGTTGAAACGTGGAAGTAGTATTACATATGCCATGGCTTGTCAATCCCTTAACCTCATGTCGCTTGATGTGCATCTAAGCAGCAATCGTGACTTCAACCTCGACACCAGCCTCAATGTTGATAATGATCTGCTTGACGACTTCAGTAGGGGCGTTGAGACTATGCAACAGTCAGTAAACGAGCCAGAATGACAGATTTCCTGTAGCCTACTCAATCAATCGCTTGTGGATTCTCATCTCGAAAGTATCCCAGGTTTTTGATCCTTCACCACAAGGGGTCTTTCTGGTAGTAACCTTCAAGGTCTTGGTTGGAAGGCGGACGGGGCCCTTGACGCGGAGTTCCTTGGACTTGGCACGCTCAATGAGCTCCTGGCAGACCTTCTCGAGGGAGGCGACTTTGCGGCTGGTCAAGGTGATACGAATTTTGTGTGTTTTCTATGACAGGATATATTAATTTCTGGCAGAGGGCAGGGGAAAATGCGACATGAGCAGCATAGCTTACAGGGCCCTCGCCGAACTCTTTCTCTGGCTTTTGGTAAGACATGGTGTGCGGTGATCTGTCCTTCACGACTCGAACGTTTCAGTTGCGGCAAAGTGACGAAGGCGACGGCGGGTTGCGGGCGAAGTCGAAGTCGAAGTCGAAGTCGATGTCGATGTCGATGTCGTTGTCCAGGAAGAGGAAAAGAATTGTCATCGGTCGCGGGGCATTTCAGAAATGCGATCGATGTGTGATGAAGCCTTGGCATCAGCTTAAGCGAGCGAGTAGGGGTGACGCTGATTGGTTGGAGGCTCGGCGGGGTGCCGTCCGCCTTGTCTTTCAACATCAATGCGGCGAAGGATCTTATATTCGGCATGAGTCAAGAGAGCTTCCCGGTGGTGAAGTTGGAGTGAATCCGAGTGCTTGCGGTGCTTAAAAGGAAGGCTATGAGTTCGTTCCGCACATTACCCAAAACCACGTCTTTTAGCTCATTTTCTCTCTCAGAAATCTGATATTTGAACACTTCGGTCTTCCTAAATCCTCGCTCTTCCATTTTCTTGTCGCCTTGCAATCACTCTCAAGATGGCGTCCAAGGCACCAGTTGTCCCGTCTATGGCCCCTTTCCCGGAGGCCGCATGGAGACAACATCTTGTCCCAACAGAATGGGAGGCCTGTCTGGATGCTTGGATCAGTATCGCAGGCGCCCATTTGTCTTTATCGTCTTCTGATTTCGCTAAACTCTCACTCAAGGACGAGTCTCTCTCAACCTTTTTGACTTCTTATGTGTCTGCTTTCGCAACAGCCCATGAGAAGGAAGTCATCCCACTCACAGATTCTGTGAAAGCACAAACGCTACGAAAGGAATGCTTTTTACTATGCTACCGACTACTGGACGTCGAGCCACCTCCGGAATCTTTGCTCGAATGGCAATTCCTTGCAAGTGTTGGCAAAATCTACGGGCGCCGTCAAGGTGTCAAAATAGTGGCCTTGGCTTGGAAAAGAGCCCCAACCGCTCTGGAGTTGTCTTTGGCATCAGCCAAGACCTCATTGACAAGAGAATTAGAAGCTGGGCTCAAAGGGGATTTGAAGACAGTTGAAGAGCAGCTGAAAAGGTTGAATCACTTACTATATGCATCCCCTGAAGCAGCAGCATTTTTCTTGGCCGGAAGCGATTTCCTCGATTCCCTTATAAGCTGCTACAAGCTAATGAACCCTCCGTTACGAAAAGCGATTATCTCAACAACTTACCTTTGTTTGATTGGTCTCACAGAAAGCAATAAACCCAACTTCTCTTCCCTCGTTGACCAACTTTACTCGTTGAAGTCAGCTGCAGAAGCTCACAAAGCAGGACCCACGAATGTAAACGATTCTCTGGTCGCGGAGTTGGTCACTGCAACCCCGATTTTGAAGCAACTTCAACAACGTATAGAGGCAAGCGGTTCAGCTTCAAATCGAGCGAAGTCTGTACTTACAACTTTAGACGGTTTCAAGAAAACTGGCGGTGCCCAGCGCCCTCCGCGATTGATCAAGAGAAAAATTGATAAAGGCAAAGGGGTTGCAAGAGACGATGATTTCGGGTCACATGGCCAAATACACATTCATCGTATGAGTTTAGTTTCTCAAGTACAGGACCTATTTCCAGACCTGGGCTCTGGGTTTGTGGTGAAACTACTCGATGAATATGATGATAATGTGGAACAAGTAATATCTCATCTTTTGGAAGGATCACTTCCGGCTCATCTTCAGGACGCCGATATATTCGAAGCATTGTACGTTATATTCGAATCAACCATGTTCTAAGCAAGATACCTAATTTCTGTACAGGAAACCTGTCTCTCAGGTATCAGGAGATTTCGTACCTGGCATGGCACCTCACTCTACACCCCCTCAGCTACCTACACGGCATAACATTTATGACGATGATGAGCTGGATCAACTTACGGTTGATACATCACGATTGCATTTCGGCCGCCAAAATCCAAACCAAACGGCCGATGATGTTTTGCAGGACAAATCTAATGCTCCAAATAAAGCCGCAATCCTTTCTGCGCTTGCGGCTTTTGACTCCGATGACGACGAACGTGACGATACCTATGACGTGGAAGACGTAGGTGGAACCGTCGACTCAGCAACCCCTGGAAACAACCCCGAGGAAGCCAACGTTAACGTCCGAGATGGCCAAGACGAGGCTTTATTCAAAGCATACAAATTGACCCCTGATATATTCGCCCGTGACTCAGCTACACGCCGAGGCAAGCTCAGAATAGCACTTAAGGAGGAGACTGGTATGACAGATGAAACTATCGAAGGATGGGGCTTGATGCTATCGCGGGACCCAAGACAAATGAGGCGGTTAGAGGCAAAATTCGCAAGTTTCTCGGGCGAGCAAAGGAACTTGGCACCCACGGCGTGGAGAGCGAGCCCTGCTGGATCTGGAACAGAAAACTCAGATATAGATGGGAATAGCCGTGGCAGAGGCGGATTCCGGGGTGGAGGTCGAGGTAGAGGAAGGGGAAGAGGACATGGCAATGTTGCTGGACCGACTGGTGATAAGGATATTGAAGTTGCTCGACATCGAAAGGAAGCAAACAAGGGGTCGAGAGCTAACCATAACCGGAGAGACCAGAGGGCAAAGAAAATGGCTAGGGGTGGGTTTCCTGGATAGCCTTTAGCTTTAGGCTATTACTTGAAGCATGTAGCAATATTTTTAAAAAAAACGCCATCATAGGTCAAAGCATTGAAAATGGGGATAGCAAAGTATTAGATGTTAAAGTACTTTTCTTGAACCAAGTCTTGCTATGGTTAATCCTCTTGCATTGCTTTTGACAATTTTCAGCTCCACTTGGATAGAAGGATAGAAGGATGGAGAGCCGTGGAATGTTATCAGAAAAAACATATGAAGTCTACTTGCCGAATTTTTTCGTTAGTCCGTTTTAGTGACCGTTAAAACTGAAAAATGGTAAAGAAGAGAGTGGTCGAGTAGCTACCTATTCTAGGGGGTCCTCTTGATACGCCACTATGGTACACCGTGGTTTAATATCTGTCTTGCTGTGAGACATTCAGAAATCAGATACCGAGTTTGCTTTCTCGTCTGAGCTTAACAAATCAAGGTCATTTCACTATGTGGAGTATTGGCGAGGACGCAACATAACAGAGTTGAAATAGATCAATTCGACGGCTGAATAGCCAAAAGCTGGCAGGCCCAGCTGCATCGGTATCGACGTGCTTTATACATCCTGTAGATGCGACCAGATGGCTTAAAATCCGGCAGAACTCCGATTCCGTCCCTAGTTCCACGATTCCAATAAAACGCCCATAAATCCTGCCATCCGGAATCCCCTCCATAAAAGTACAGTGCCGGTATCTTATACAAAATCATACACCGATTCAGGTACAGTAAAATATAACAAATAACCATAAATGATATCTAATCAACTTCCCAACTACCACCTCCTTCGTTGCTAGTTCGTTTTGCTTTGGATTTTGAGCCTGGTATGGTGATGCCGTAGTCATCCTCGGCCCATACCTCTCCTCGAGCGTATTCATCTTCAAGGTCCCAATGCACTTCTCCATACCCTGAGAACAAAAAGCCCCTCCACTCACCAGCGGCAATTTTAGATGCAATATTAAGCATCATGTGAAGTAGATGACTCGGTGGACTGAGTAGTATTTTGCATGTTGTTTGTATAATTGCTGTAGGAATATGCCGTGCTGTTTGCATTCGGCGTGATCGCTGTATTGGCGGGGGAGAAAAAAGGTTGACAGCAGCAGGTAGCGGTGAAAGTTCGCGTCTGCGTGAGTTGCTGCTCGTCGTGGCTCGATGCCGAATGTTTGATCCAACAGGCGGTGGGGTGACAATTTCAATGCTCTCCTCATCCGACTTCTCACCAACATCTGCACTTAACGTAGGTGTTGCGGGCAAGGGTGATATATTTGAAGTTTCAGATTGAACTTCACTAGGGGCAGTCGTAAGTTCTGATGTTTGACGAGTGTGACTTTGCTTCGGTAGCACGATGTTATCATGCGGGTAGGGGTATTTGAGACTACCAGAAGATTTTCCCGGCGTTTGAGGCGACGGAGAGTCCAGTGGAGAATGCCAGGATTGAATAGAATGAAACGATTCTACACTCGATGAAAAACTTGAATCGCTTTCTGGCACTATTGAACCTCTTAGAGGCGATTTTGTGCGGTGTTTAGACGGTGGGCTGGTTATTAAAGAGAGAACAGGCGGGGCTGTAGCGAATCTGCTGCAGTTCTGTAAGGCCTGAAGTCGGTACTCAGGCTCCATGTCCAAAGGAGGTTGGAACTTTGACTGAAAATGGCTTATTTTGGGTGTTATGTTTGTGTCGTCTGTCGCGTCACTAAAGCTGTCGCTATCGTCGCCTCTGCTTTCACTCTTCTGGGAAGATGTGAATGTAGAAGATTCTAATAATGACGGGGCCAAAGTTATTGTAGATGGAGATTTGTTGATATCCCGAGAAGACTGCTCAGCTGATGAAAGTTTTTCATCTAAAGGAGGAACCCGGGATGTAGAAAGAAGAGGCGATTGTTCTCCCAGCTCCGAATGCATTATTTCAACATGTGGCTGGGCATTGGTTGATTCCACATAAATCTCTGTGATTGTTGGTGAAGTCTGCGAAGTTTTGGGTGGTTCTTCGATGGTTGTATTTCCTATTAGGGGGGTGGTAGGACGTGATAGCGCAGAGGGAGAGTCAGTTGATCCAAAACCATATCCATTCTCCAAGCAGTTGGGTTGCATTATAGGTGACGCGTTTTGATTGTTCACTGGTTTCCATGGTCTTTTCTTGATGGGGGTCTGTGGTGCTTCCGGCAGCTGAACTGTAAAGTCTCTCTGGAAGGGACATGGCGTCTTTTCAAAAAGGAGGACTTTTGATAGGACTTCCTTGAGCTCCTCCACTCTGATTTTCTCCTCTCTGTTTTGGTTCGGAACCTCGATTCGCCAGTACTGGGGTCGTCTGATCTGAAGAACAAATTTGCTGTCTCCATCAACACACCAAGATTGTGATTTCGGCAATATTGGCTGGAGAGCGTTGGCGCAGTTTAGGAAGGCAACTGATCCTGGAGCTCGATATATCCGCAATGGGCCTGCAAGAAGAAAGACAAATTAGCTGCCAGGAATGAAACTTCCACAACTCAATTCTGGAAACAGGTGCGCAGCCTAGCAGTCTCAGGCCTCGGCGCAAGCCAACTGGTTGCTCAGAAGCCCCAAGAAACTTCCCAAAATGAATGTTCCCAGCCAATACAACGATGCATCAAAGACATGGAAGAAATCCACCGGAGACTGCCCAGTGATCCGACCTTCTGGTGATCAAACGGGACTAAGACGTACCAACAGCAATTGTCCTCTCAAAGCGTGATACCCAAGGCAGGGTGCCAGGTATATCCTCGACAATAGGACTTCCATTATTTGAGCCGGGTCGAATCAAAGAATTAGATGTTGAGAAGGCGATAATTCTTGCGGACGGCAAGTTATACAAGACCTCAACCTGTGGATCCGGCGTGGTAGGGCTCCTCGAGGGGGGCAAACTGAACGATCGTTTGAGAACAGGACTCGACTCCATTGCAAGCTCTAGAACCGGCTACTATCGAGTGACCATGATTCGATAGAGGAAGATCCGACAGCGTTATAATTCTTGATGGCGGCGCAGGTGGTGGGAATTCGATCTCGCTTTCGATGTTCGCACATGGGACGAAAGCACCCCAGTGACCCCACGCCAAATGTTGGGTTCTGTCTGTTGAACTTGGTGCTGCAGGACGGCAAGATGGATGGAGGCACCAGTGCGCCGCACACGCTCACGAGCACAAGCTCCAATTGCCGCGCCAAGGGCAGTGTTGCGCAACTTGCGCAGGTCAGTATACAGCAGCTGTCGAAATCGGGAGCGCAGCGATCGCGCAATACCTAGATAGCAGCAGAGTGGGAGAGGCAGAAAATATAATACCGGTGACGTTATGTGGATGGTCTTTCCGGGCGCATTTGACGCGTTCCACGTTTGTACTGAGCCTTTCCTCACGCGATCACGCTACTCGGAGGCGCCATATTGTGTTCACAACTCTTCTCTAAACACCCCAACCTCCCCAGCTGCCTTCAACGTGCGACACCTCGGAAACAATTATGGCACAAAAACCGCTCTTGACGCAGGAACAGCTAAAGAAAAAGCTCCAGGTCTCAAACTTTGAGCCCAATGCCATCATCCGCGGCGCTCAATTGACTATCGTAGGAGGTAGGTGACAAACTCAAGGGCCGGACCACACCTCTTTATGGAGTTAACGCCCTGGCAGCCCACAGAGCATTGCAGAACCCTGCCCTATTTACATCTACACATTACAAGCAAGCCGCTATAGCAGTTGCCGTCGGCATTGGCATCCGTCTTGCCATAGCTATTCCTGTACGGTCCCTTCCACCTCCTTGATGTTGTTGACTAATATCAAACACGCAGATAATCGGCATCAAAGTGTTGCTATGGTTTCTATCTTTTATCTTTAATTTCGAACATGCTACATGGGACGAAAAGATTGTTAACGGTCTTGACTTCACACAAAACTATGTACTCCAGGTTCCTTTTTTTTCTTATGACTTTGATGAGATATGTTACACCAACTCTTGACAACATGTAAGCTCCCCGACACCTCTGTCAATCAATGCTAATGTTGCTCGTCCAGGTTCATGGACTCGTAAGTATTCTCCAAGCAAACAATAAGTCCCTGCTCACCTCCTAATCGTTTGGCTTGGGTCGATAAAACCTACGTAAGTGAACATATTCCTGAGTTAATTCCTCAGTTACCTTATTCCTACCTCCATGACTGCAATCCTCCCAAGTGTCCATGATAGCTTGAGATGAAACCATAACTAACTTATTCCTTTAAGTATGCCAAGCACGAAGGCGAGGATCCATCAGCATTGCGAGCCTCTTATTACCCGAATCTTCGAAAATATGCTATCCGAGATGGAAGCACGCACACTAAAAGCACTGCGGAGGCTATCACAATGTTTCTCATGCGATTTGGCAAGAGAGCAGGCATATCCCTTACGATCTTCGCTTTATCGTACGTTCCTTACCTTGGACGCTTAGTTCTTCCGGCCGCCAGTTTCTATACTTTCAATCAAGTTGTTGGTCTTGGGCCAGCGGCTATTGTCTTCGGAATGGGACTCTCCCTACCACGGCGCTATTTGGTGATATTCTTGCAGAGCTACTTTGCCTCGAGGAGCTTGATGAGAGAGCTATTAGAACCATACTTCTCCCGTATAAAGTTTACGAAGGAAGAAAGAAAGAAATGGTTCCACGACAGAGAGGGTCTTCTCTTCGGATTCGGGGTGGGATTTTACATTTTCCAAAGAATTCCGCTCTTAGGTGTTTTGATATATGGGATCGCCGAAGCATCGACTGCATATTTGATTACAAAAGTCACGGATCCTCCACCCACACCTGAGGAAAGCGAGGGGTTCGCTGCGAGTCAGCAACAATGGAAGAATAAACATGAATTCTTGAATTTACGCCTTTCCGACTTGGATACTAGCCATTCACCGCATTCTCGAGTAGCGCACACTCAGGCTAGCACACAGGAAAAAACTTCAGGAGCAGCATCCGATTCTCCTCCTCCGTACACCGAGATGAGATCCAGATAAGTCGTAACCCGTCCCGGATAGAGACTTGGGAGTAATGTGTTGAGGCATACTTCGAGCACATGATGACGTCACATTCCATGACCAACGAAGCTCTAGCAGTGCCAATTGGGCAATTGTAAAATATTTAGTTGAGAATAACAATGAGATGGATGCGTCATTCAAATGCCGAGTCAAACCCGACAGGTCATATCGACAACGTAGATTTGACAGGTGTGGATCAGCAATGAGAAAAATGAGGGGTAGGGAGCTGGTGAAGTATCGTCTTAGTGCTGCGATAAGAGCTTCCGTTATCGCCTGCAACATTATCCTTCCCTCTTACGTTGATGCACACTTCTACCTCCACTTACTACTATTGCTGCGGGGAAAGTGCCATTTGCCTACTAAATAAGTTCAGAACTTTCTTCTTCTTTCCTTCTCCATTATTATCTTGTTATTTTCTCGACTCAAATTGACTGTTCGCTGTGACACCTGCCTGGCTCCTCTTTCACAACTATCAACATGGGCTTAACAGAGATTCGAAAAGTTTGTGAGGTCTCCTTGGAAATCCCGGCCGAGAAGCAGCCAAAGTTACACAACCGGTGGCATCCCGATATTCCATTCGCAGGGTCAATAAAGAATGGCGAGACTGTCAAGATAGAGTGTGTAAGTGCTCGTTGCCAGTGTAACCGTCCCCAATCAACAACTTATGCCCATTCTAGGTAGATTGGACTGGAGGCCAGATAGGTAATTCTCCATGCGTGTTCGACTGCTTGATTGACTTACGAGTGATTAGGAAACAATGACAGCGCGGATGACATGAAAAATGTGGATCTGACCCGAATTCATTATTTGTCTGGCCCATTCGAAATAGAGGGTGCGGAACCAGGAGACGTTCTGCTTGTTGAAATCATGGATGTTCAGCCGATGGAGTCAGCTCCCTGGGGATTGCAAGTTGTCCAACCTCATTTAATTATTGGACTCTGCTAATTTGGCCTCAGCACCGGTTCGTCATCTGAGTGACCCAAAGTATCTTAGATTCTCAGGTACTGACTAATTTCAGGAGTCTTCGACAAGAATAACGGCGGGGGATTTCTCGATGAGATCTACCCCACTGCGTACGTCAAGCGATTCCTTCACTTGCACTTGTCCTGTGTCTATTTTCCCAGTCACGGCAGCTTGCTCGTTCAACACATTATGCATTTCATCCTGTGACTGATATAATTATTACGCAGAGCCAAGGCAATTTGGGATTTCGAGGGCATCTATTGCTCTTCTCGTCATATTCCACACGTGAAGTTCCCAGGCCTGATCCAGTAAGGCTTATTCTCATACTAATTTGCATTTTTTTGGTCTGAGAGCCGGGAGCCTGGGAGCTGTCTCGAGAGCCAATGTCTAAGGAGCCAAGACAGCTCCGAGGCTCTCAGTCCCTTGTATTTTTATCGCATTTACTGTGCTGATTCGTTGGACAGCCCTGGAATTTTGGGATGTGCTCCGTCCGCAGAAGTGAGTTCTCATTTCAATATCTTGAAGTTCGAAGCTCACAATTTCCCACGGGTTCTCGCAACTTGGAACAAGCGTGAAGGAGAACTGATAGCAGCCAACAAACTTGACCGTATCGTTGCCCAACCCCCAAACCCACAAAACGTGCACGCTGGAAGTGCTACTGAAGACATTAAGGAGAAAGTGGGCCGAGAAGGTGCCAGAACCATTCCGGGTAAGTAATTTTATGTATCAAGCTATGAAATGTGCTGATGCTAGAGTAGGTCGTCCGGAACATGGTGGAAATTGTGACATCAAGAATCTCTCCCGAGGAAGCAAAGTATATCTCCCAGTTCACGTCAAAGGCGCCAAATTCAGTGTTGGTGACCTCCACTTTTCTCAGGGCGATGGTAAGTTTAAGTGACATGTGCCTCATATTAACCATGTGGTTTAAATGCGGTATAGGAGAAATATCTTTCTGTGGAGCAATCGAAATGGCTGGCGTGGTACGTTTCCCCGAGTCCTGGCCCCTACTTGCCGGTTTAACTACGTGGTGTATTAGCTGCGTAAGAGATCTTATTGATTCTCTATCTATAGATTACGATCAATTTTAAAGTGATGAAGAATGGCGTTGCTGACCTTGGGATGAAATCGCCACTTTACCTCCCGGGGCCAGTCGAGCCTCACTACGGCCCTGGTCGATACTTGACATTTGAAGGTTTCTCCGTCGATCAACACGGAAAGCAAGTACGTCTTTTGAGTTTCTCGTCATTAGAAATACTTGCATTTGTTGAAACTCAGTCCAATACCCGCTCGCTTCACTTTGATTGAATATAAGTATTTCAATACCCCACAGTAAGAGAGATATTGATAACCTGTCGCCTGTTTAATTCCTTTTATCTCAAAAATTTATCAAAAGGGGTTTTTTCATCTACGAGAAAATAAAACGCCCGGAATGAATACGGGTTGTTGTGAAGTTGGAACCTGAAGCTCTTGAATTCCCACGATCAGGATCTCCGGGATGGCCTACACAACTCCTTTGTTTTTGGATATGAGTCGATGCTTTCTATTCATTGACCAGCACGAGTTTGCTAACATTTCCTTCGCGCAGCATTACATGGACGTAACAGTAGCTTATCGACAAACCACCCTCCGTAAGCCTCACTCATTTGGGTCATCTCACCCGACTTCCCAACTTCATGTCAGAGCAACAAAACTAACAGCGCAACGCAGGTTGCATCGAGTACCTTCGTCGCTTCGGCTACTCCGACTATCAGGTTTACCTCTTACTCTCCTGCGCCCCGGTGCAAGGACATGTTGCCGGCATCGTCGATATTCCCAAGTCAGTACTTCCCAACTTCTACCCCATTCCCCGCTATACCCTGTATTTTACATCAAAGTACACAACAATTAAGCTGACACGATTAAAAGTGCATGCACCACTCTTGGCTTGCCGATGGACATTTTTGACTTCGATATCTCGCCAACAGGTCCAGCCAAGAAACTCGACATGGGCAATTGTGCGTATGAGACGGATGTCAAAGAGGGGAAGATTACCGATGGAGGAAAAAATAGCGAAATTTCCTGGGGTGGTGGATTGGCTTTCAAGGAGAAGTGATTGGGCCGAGTGAGAAGCTTGATAAACATAAGTCACTACGAAGGATGTGGAGGTTGAGATTGCTGAGAACAATTTGCTCGATGAGGAATCACAGTCTTTTTCGGAATGAGTTCCTACCTTCTTGATGTTTGAATGTTGTAAGTAGAGCACAATTTGAAAATGGATGTTTCTACTACCGTCTAAAATTGCTACTTATTTGAGTCCCTCGTAACCCCCCAAATATCTCCGGATAATCAGACTCGAACATCAGATCTAGGCTTTTACATAGAATTTACCTACCCGCTTGGGTATTATGTGCCGCACTGTTTGCAAATTTCTCCTTTTTTTGAATGCCTCTTCCTCATGTAAGTATCACCAATTTCGTGAGTGCCTCTTCTTTTGTAAGCGAAAGAAGAGTCAGAGAAAGGCTTACTATGTAATAGTTCTACCACTGTCTCTCCCAGCTTGAATTTCTCTCAACTTGTGAGTGCTTCTCCCCGTCTAAACACTTCCGATAAGTTATTAGCACTTAGCCTTCGACTATCAACAATAGCTCAAGTGCTACTTGAAAGACTATTAATACCCGAGATACTCCTCTTCATGCTACCTCACATAATGTTATCTATCTATTTCCTACCTAATGAAAGACCAAGAAAAATTTCGTAGGAGACTTTCGGATGAAACCCCAAATGAGGACTTTTAAGACTAAATATCTCTGTTACTGTGAGTAATTCAAGCCTATGAAGGCTTAATAGGCCAGCTCGCTATTATCTTATATTGTCCTGCCATAGTCCCTGCTGAAGTGGCACTCTCAGATATTAGATTTAGTTCAAGTAGCATTTGGGGGTCTGTCGTTGTAATATCGAATGTGATAGTTCGCTCTGACTAGTTGCCCCGAGACCTGCGTCATATTTCCTTCATCACTGGTCTGTTTGTATCAGCTTGGAGTTCAATTAGTGGTAGTTCTTGTTCAACCCTTTTTCATCTGATATCATTTTTCGAAATGAGAAATAAGGGACCTAGTTCAATTGACATGCTAGAATCTGAGTAAATTCAACGCCTCACTGGCTATATGTGATTTTTTGTGCCTAGAAACTAGATTTGCTTGTACATAAGGCAAACGATTTTAATTGAAGCAATTGTGAGCCGAAAATTTGGCATTAAATAATTAGAATTAAAGGTCTCCCTAAATTTAAATCAAATATCGTCAAGAGGTATCATCACAACCCTGCTCCTTTAATGCTAATTAGAACGCAAAAAATATCTAACACTACGTAATCTATTCATTACGCCACAGCCACAGAACGATATGCAAATGAAGATCTGTTTTCCTTTCGTACGGCCCACCCTTTGATAGCAATCACGAAGATGATCCATGCCATCAAGAATGTGATCAGTCCCATGGAGACGGTGAAGACAAACATGGCGTCTAGGCCGTTTGCTTCCATGGTCAATACTGTGTCTCGAGACTGGGATTTGTTAGAAGGTTTTGCGTGGAATTGGAGTGGGAATGCCTACGCTGGCCATGAAGATAGTACCACCTGCCATCAAGCAGAATGCAGTAATCAATTCGGTTGGGGGTCTTCCTGGTAAGACAGAGGTCGGGGGCGAGAGATAGAATATGATGTAACTTGCAGCACGAGCAAAAGCAGCTCCAACAAGTAAAGTTCCCCATTGCTTGTGGATCATCGATGAAATCATAGATGATTGATGGTGTGAGCTCATCATAAGACCCAAAAGAAGCACGATGAGTGCAGGTAGAGGGTTCATGGGAAATTTATAACTTTTTGGCTCCAAATTTTCTTCGTCATCTAAGTGGCCTTCGAGTTTTGAATGCGGTAGTTGCCTGGTAATGTTAAGGAGATCCCGAACCTGCTTCGACTCGATAAGCATTCCGCACTACCCAATGTTAATTTCTAATACATCGACTAAACGACTTCATTATACGTACCAATCCGCCACCAATGAACATGACCGTAATTGAGATATGCTCTAGGTCTTGTGCAGACCATTCTTTGCCCCAGTTGGCGAGGTGCTCGAGAAAAATATTGGTTGAGCCGTAGAAGAAAATCAAGAAACTCTCCACAAACTCTGCCGTTGGTCGCGCCTTCCTGGTTTTGGAGGGATTGATGTTCCACGCCTGTGCCAAATTAGTGAGAGGCATGAGAATGATCGAATTGGACCTACCCAGCCAATATCTGCAAAACACCCTGCCCAACGGCCGAGTGTTAGTATTCCATACCAGAAAAATACACCACCCTTAATAAAATGTGCAAGTCCACTGAAGACCTCCGGGCCAATCTGCATAGAGTTTAGCGTAGCTCTGCCAATCTGCACTGAAAAGTTAAAGATCTTCCACTTACAAAAAGTCCACCATAAGTAACAAATCCAGTAGTTAACGCAACAAATCCAAAAATCAAAACAATTCGATCAATAACATTGTAGAAAAATTGGAAAATTCGCAGCATCCGCGAAGAAAGCAGGCCAGGTATTTTCCTGGACAGAAACCGGTCCAGTCGACCGCCGTGCATTATTCCAGACTTTTCCTCGCGCTCGTCATCCTCCTCATGTTGTAACTCAGGAAGCGGTTGCTGATCCGAGCTAGTCGAAGATATTGAATGACTTCTTAGAGACTCAGTATTAGGCTCAGTCCCCTGACCGCTGTCGTTCGAAAATCGATAAGGATCTTCAGATCTTGTATTATGGAGGCGCTGGTGCTCTGCTATTGCTGCGGTTGAAATTGGGATGAAAGCTGCGCGTTCGCCACCCCGACCATTTTGCTTTCGTCTGGTATATGCACTGACTACGCCAATGACCGCCTGGGCGCAAACTACCCAAGTTAAAATCCACCCAATCTTATGATGTGCATTGTTCGGATACAAGTCCGGCGTGCTCGCGTTATAAATGGTAACAAGGAAAATCCCTGTACCATTTGTCGCAAGGAAAAGAAATTGGACTGGGAGCGTGTGGCGTGACCGAGAAATGGAGAGCATAACACCTGCGGAGAGCAGTTAGTACACGTTTTCTAGTAGAGAAGAGTTTTCTAAATTAACCTACTAATTGGAAGAATGAACACCCATCCAACTACCATAAGGATAATATGCGCCAGAATTAAACCAGAGTGATCACCATACTGGAAATAGCTCTGAGGTTCAGCAGTTGGCATGCCGGATTCTAGGGCAATGGTCGGACGAGAAATGGCTGGCTCGCCCATGTCCATATTCATATTTTCATCGTGGCCATGCGCACCTGCTACGGACGCAAGGCCGAGCAGAACAGCAACAGCAAGCGCCACGGGTTTCCGCGAAAATCGCTGCATATGTTGTGGTTGTAGAATGCTCGCTAGACGTTGAAAGAAGGATTCTATCGCAGAGTGCGGGCCGCGGGGTGGGGGTAGACGAGGTTTCAAATATCAACAATAGCCGACTGGAGACAAAGAACTCGAGATTTCAACGAACACGGTCGAGCACAGTTTTATTTGTAAATGGATTTCCACTACAACAAGCAAAATGATTTATTAGTCGGGGGTCGGAGGGGCAATGACGTGTATAAGAGCTTGAGCGGTGGGCGAGGGCGAGAAGAACCGAAGAGCCCGGGTGGAAACAGTGTTGGAATGGAATGTGGGTGCCGGCGCCGGGATGAATGAAACGGCCAGCGCCCGCATTTATACCCAGGACCCAGCCCAGGTAGTGCAGGATTCCCTGGCGAGTCAGAATCAGACATTAAATCCGCAAGTGGCGCGATACTTTCTTTCTGCTTGCGGCACCAGCCAACACGCAGTCCAGGATACAAAGATGCTCCAACCGGCAACCGGAGCATCGCGGAAATCGCACCCGGATCTACACCCGGGAACCAGAATGGTCACTGATCGGTTGGACTTCCACCAACAAAGGCTCACGTCAGATCTGCTGATGCCTACCGCTGCGGTCCTTTGCAGCAATACTCCGCACTGTACCTCCAGACAACAGTACCGATCACTTGGCGTTTGCGGTCTTGCTCCCCTCATTAATAATGTTCTCACCGATCCGGCGCAAGGCTGATAAAGAGTGTGCATATCGACATGGGCCGCCTCTTGGCGTCACAGCATGAGTGGCTGGCACTGACACATGCTACAGTGCGCCGGGTGCGTCACGCCGCCAAAATGCTCGGAAACTTCGGAAGTGCGGTGTCTGAATGCCCTCAAAATCGTCGAGGCATCCGACAGGCACCGAATCTCGTCAATATCCCCGAATCTTAAAGCTTGAGAAAAACTGCGTGCTGTGAGCCACAGTCGCCTAGCAGGAAAATTCTTGATAGAACGTCTAGCAAAGGTCGAGCGACGACTTTGTGCTGGCTTCATATTCATGAGATATAACTTTTATCTGACCGCTCTACCGAGTCCTCAGCCTGCCAACAGACTAAGCGGCAACCGTTCTCCGCCCCTGCTGCATTTTGTCCGTTTTCTTACGCCGATTTTCCCGCGATTCCCACATATGATGTGACGCATAGATGTCCAAACCTCCTGATGCCATCGACTTTTCGCGCTTGGCACACTACGCAGCGCCGGGACTTGGAAAACGTGGCTGTCATTAGATAACCTTAGCGGACGAGCTCTCCGGGCGCTGGTGGGGCAAAGTGATTGGGCAGTAGAAGACGAGGAAGCATTTCAAAATGCCATATCAGCTAATTGTGGTGCGGGGCCGGCAGGACAGCACACCACCTTGTGAGCAAGGCTGCGAAGACCATTGATCAGAGATACGGTACGCTAAAAAAGAGCGCTGTGGATTGGCTAAAGCCAACACGTCGCAAGAATGGGCGGATTCGGGTTGGGGGGACAAACCCCGCGTTGCATGCAGTCAAGAGACAGAAGATCCATGCGTTTTCCTTTCTCTACGGTACTGGCGCATCCAACACTGTGGGAGTTAATTGAAGCATCACGCTAGGTTTGAGACCTCCAGAAGGTGGCACTTTTGTTTAAACCCGGGTAAAGTAAATTAAAGTAAATTTCAGAGCACGGTGAATAGCCCTTGTGAGGAAAAACATGCGTGAGTATTTGTAGCATCCCTCCAGTTCTATCATTCTGTTCTCCCCTGCAGCGCCACTGCGTTTGTGTTGCTTTATCATTGACGCAATATGGGAATGGAGATAGATCAAAGGAGAAAGGGTCGTACGAGAACCGCAATCACCTGAGGACCCAAATCCCAATCTTGATAGAGGTTTTGCAGATATCCGATTACTTTGAAGTGCTGCAGAATCCCTTCATATTATAGGAGGATCATGGTTCTGGAATAGTGGTTCTGTCAAAGTCGCCATGCGTGAGCCGTTACTTCTCATCAGACAAACCAACGTTTGGCAATCTCTGGGGGATCTTCCTCGCTATCATTGGACTCCCAAATCTGAAGGGTTGGGTTATCGCTGCCGGTTTTCCATGCCGACGACAAAATGAAGACAGACAATAGATACTTTGCATACCAACTTCTCTCCAAATTGACCATCATGCCAAACATCATTTGCAACAGGCTAGCCCTAGAGAGCTGCTCGGTTTCTAAGTCTCCATCTTTCAGTCCTCGGGTTCTCCAAGACCTTGTTTTCCTCTTTTAATTTGCGTAGGATCTGTATGACACCACCATTGGCCGGCAAGTGGAGGCTCTCGGGCACATCTTTATATACAATTTTTACGATCTCCATGGAAGTCCACTCGCCAAGGTCGGATGCGGTCTCTGAGTCTTCGGACTGGGAGGATTTCAAGACTTGAATCACTTGATCCTCGCGCTGCTGCCGATGTCTGATATACTCCAGGATTTTATTTAGCCCATCCTCAACGACCGGACCGTGTCCAGGATACGCTCGACCTCCAAAAACACCCCTCATCTTCTCCAGGCTGTTTAAGTAGGTCAACAGATCTTCAAAGACAGCTGTGCCGTGACCCAATACGTTATCACCAGTAAACATGGCATCCTCTTCCTCAAGGACAAGAGACATGTGGTCCTGGGTGTGGCCAGGAGAGAAGAAAGCGCGTAGTGAAGCCCCTTCCACATGGAATTTTTGGCCATCGGCTATATTTTGTAACCCGTCACTTGGCTGGTTCTTGTAAATGATGGTTTGAGGTGAGAAGTCTTGCAGTTGCTTGACACCTCCGATGTGGTCGCCGTGCCAGTGAGTGATGATAGCCTCGGCAATGCTAGCATTTTCTCTTTTCAGGGTCTCCTTGAGAAGTGCAATCCAGGATGGTTTGCCTTCACCAGTATCAATCAGAAGGCGTTTAGGGCCAGTTCCAACGATGTAAGTGTTAGTACCTGGAACATTGTCAACTCAACTACTTCCTGCGGCTGAGACGATACGCACCTTGAAGCGTGAACTGCGCGTTCAAAGTCAGCACGATACCACAAGTGTCACATAACTGGTTAGGCATGGCTTACTTTTCCTGGATTTCCACCAAGAATCCGGATCACCGAGGAACTTAATCGCTCGACATCGCGCAGCGGCATGATTTCCATGGCCATTATTGTGAGAATAGTCGTTTGGACAAACACTGGATGGTAGTTAATGTTGGTGGACGCGCCGTCGAGTTGTTTTGTTAGTTGCCTGGATGAGCCTCGGCTCACACACTTGAGTTCCGGCTGGCCGAGGAGTTTCTGTCGCCCTCACCGCCTAATCGTGGTCGGCATCTGGGGATCAAAACGCCGACGAACCTCAGAGCTTCAAGCCTTCTCCTTATGTGCTTGCAGTTGAGCTGTAGAGCGACAAGGCGAACAATCAGCCAGATTGAAGCTTCAGGATGAGCAACACCATGCCTTCATCCAGACCAGCCACGCCCGCCACTCCCGCATCACCCAAGACGTTCAAAATCAAGGATCCCCAAGCCGGTGTTCCCCTTTTTGGATGTGGTAAGAGAAATCGTGTTGTCAGCCTTGCCAATCTGCTGCTAACATGGCATTCAGAACACATACAGCTTTTTTTGGGCTCTGGCGCGGCAGATCGCATGAACCGTACGATTCAGAATTATAGAACGTGTCTCCGAGTAATATTCGAAAATACGCCCATTGTCCCCCAAACATCGAAAACCCAAAAAGGGCAGCCTTTCACTTCGCTCACTCCGAACTACTTGTGCCTGCAATGTTCAGCCACAACAACCGAGCAGGGACGCATTGTACATGGCGAGGACACGCAACATAGATTCTGTAAGACTACCGGTCCTTGGGGGAAGAAGAGTGCTGAGTCTTCCAGATGTTGAATCAAGAAATGGCTGCTTGTTCTGCCAAATGTGTGACGACTTTATTTGGGACCCTACTTTAGAGGACTTGAGACTGCGAAAGTCTGGCAAGGGCTCGTTCAGTAAGCTCTTGGTGCTTTTGATCTTCTCTTTCAAGAATTAACACTCGAATCTTAGCACGAAAGCGGAAGCTTGATGAATTATTCACAGATCCCGTGAAAGAAGATCCACGATTCATCTCTACAAACACAGTGGAAGCACCTTGTCGTGCAAGTGGAATTCGTGGAATCTACAATATGGGGGCTACCTGTTATATGAACGTCATTCTCCAATGCTTTGTGCATAACCCCCTTCTACGCAATTTTTACCTGGGCGATGGGCATCAAAGCGGGGAGTGCTCATATAAGAACTGTATGAGCTGCGCTATGGACGACATGTTTCAAGAGTTCTATGCTCAGGAGACGACAACAGGGTATTCCGCGTCGAATATTCTTGCAAGTTTCTGGCTCTCAAAGCGGAAAGCTTATGAGGAATTGGCAAGTAATAAGGAGCAAGATGCTCACGAATTCTTCCAGTTCCTCACAGAAGAATTACATGAGATTAACGGAGGTTCCAGGCCGGCGGATACCGAAGATATATCATCAACGGTAAAGCGGACCAGGACCGGGAATGAGCCTGGATGCAAATGTATTGTGCATCAAACTTTCTACGGCAAGTTACAAAGTACAATAACATGTCAGAGCTGCGGAGATATCAACACATCTGTCGAATCATTTCTCGACCTCAGCTTAGGCCTAGATGTTCTTTCGAAGAAGAAGAGCCTCAAAGCTACCGCCCTGAGTCTGCAAAGATGTCTCGATGAGGAATACAGTAGACCTGAGCGCTGCGAATATACTTGCCATCAGTGTGGTACGCAAGAAGCGAAGAAGCAACTCAGCATAAAGAGCTTACCAAATGTACTTTGTATACAGCTCAAGGTTAGTTCGATTGCCTTTCTTACATCTCAATTTCTTCATCCGAATAAGAATGTCTTATCGGCATGTTCTTCCAATGCCCAGCCTTCTGGTGTTAGCTCAATTTACAAGCTCTTTCACGGAGACTTTCTATTCTCTCCTAGTTGCCATGGTTTCCCGAACACGAAAGTGTGCTAATACATTGGGTAAAGCGATTTAAGCAGAACAATGGTCTGGCTTCAAAAATTGATACCAAGGTCTCATTTCCTCTCAAGCTCGAAATGTTTCCCTACACAAGCCGAGCAAGAAGTCAGGATACAAAACAGAATTATGAATTGGCAAGGTCATGTACCTACGACCTCCAGAGTGTTGTAGTACATGTTGGTAATCTTGAAACTGGTAAGAACTCCACGTATCTTGAAATCATCATTTAATTCTAACCCATTAGGCCACTATGTCTCATATTCGAGAGTTGGGAATCAGGTTTGTTTCACCCGTCTCGTTGCACAAAAACATTGCTAATATTATCCAGTGGTTTAAATTCAACGACCACAATGTCACGTTGGCTTCGAAATCCCAAGTCTTGAATGAACAGGCGTTTTTGCTATTTTATGTTGTGAGGTCATTGGCATAGGACTTAAGGAAGTATAGGCATTGCATCTTATGGCGTTTGGTGTATGAATCGTATTCTATAGCTATACCCAGGCCAGCATAGAGCTTTAAAATGACCTTCCTCGAAAGTCCTCCTCGGAATCTTCATCGACTTTCTTGATCCCTCCGCTTCCACCTACTGCATTCGAAATTTGCATAGCAGAAGAACTCATTGCTCAACCCTTTCGAGTGTACCGGCTCAAAATCTGTCGTTGAAATACCTGCTGGCCGATACAATTTATTGATCAAGGATTCCATTCGCTCTCCGGTACAGACAATGAGCCTGTAATCGTCCGTATTCCAGGCTTTGGACAGCCACCGAACAGTCAAGGCAGCTACTCAAACGTCAGTTCTAACAAATCCATTGATATAAAACCAGATACCAACATACCTTTCGTCTGACAATCCTCACTCAAAAATGGAGGATCGCAAATAACCCTCGTGGCACAGCCCTTCAAAGCAGCTTCTAAGAATTAGCAACGTCCTCTCACATCGATTTTAATAATTCACGTGGTAACTTCAGCGGGGCTTTAAAGTCATAGAACACGAATTCTGGGAAAACCTCAAATCTCTTGTCGAATTCCAATAGAGAGATCTTAGGTCTTTCCTTTTCCGGCTTGCCTTCTTTCGCCTGTGAAATCCTATTAGAAGAATTCTAAGACTGAGATTGAATAAAAAAAAACTGGCACCTACCAAAAGATTTTTAATCTGCACAAACACACTCGGCGCAGACACAACCGCAATTGTCGTCTCGACTGTGGCACCAGCCAGCAGTTCTTCCGCCAAAGCAACGGCAGTGTCATCTGAATACTGTTGCATCAATCAGCCTTAAAATTCCCCCACATGCCAAGTTGCAACCCTGACGAGCACTGCAAAAGAAAAGCGCAAGTAAATAAGTGAAACAAAACTAACCCAAAACTGCGACTCGTTCCAATCCTCCGCAAAAGCCTCCATGCTTAACGGCTTATACGAAGCAGTCGCTTCGTCATGCCCACTCTCAGCTACGGCTTTGAGATCCTCAAACTGCTTTTGCCGGGCGTCGCGATCAACGTAGAATTCTTTGAGAGCGTCGAGCGCTGCGCTTGATAGAACCCTGTTTTTCCTGTTAGCGTCTGACAATTGTTTTTTACTAAGAGGTTAATTTTTTTGGTGGTTCTTACAGTGGCCCCTCGTCGTCGTCTGGCGGTTCTGCCATGCTGTCTGTTGTGGTGTTGTGAAGAAGCTTTTTTGGAGTTCGGGATTTTGCCGAAGCAGATACCTAGGCATATAGCTTAATAGATAGATTGCAAGAGGGATAGCTTGTAACGCCCAAACTTGAGGAGAGGCGAATACAATTGGATCAATTCAAAAAGCTATTTCAGTAGAAATGAGGAGATCAGTAAGATGAAGTTTGGAAGGCGTCTGCTTGGGGATCAATTGTGTATTCAATGATACGACGCGGTCGTTAATGTCCTTCAGATCGCGATGGAAGGAAATTTGGTTCTAATCATTTGGCAATAGCTATTCCAGCTCCCACTGGCTCACAATAGACAATTGAGCTTCTTGCCCACCCCATAAGTTAAGCCCACAGAACTCGAAATAGTAGCATACCCGGAAATACAGGTGTCATGATGTTATCCACCCACTTTATCATAACTTGGTCACAAAGCTGCTCGAATTTATTTTTCTAGTTTTGCGATATGTACAGCCAAAACCCCCATTCCATACAATCTCGGGAGGCAAACTACTGATCATCAATGACATGCAAGTACTTCTTCTCTTCCCTTTTCTCGCGCTCGGTTGCTGGAGGTAGATCATAGAATTGTGAACTTCGATATCCTTGCTATAGAATAATTAGCAACACACTTAACAATATGCGTGGATCAAAATTACCAAGTAATGGAATGTAAGACTGCTCAGCTCCGCTGGCTCAATGTCCAGATCTTTGAAAGTCTTTGCAGTTCGATCGATTTTTTGGTCAATGAATTCTCGCTCAACCTCATCACCAGAGATAACAGGCCACCAAAGAGCCTTATTGAGTAGTTCAGCGGCAGGCTTGAGAATACGCTTAGGAAGGTTGATATGCCTCCGGTGTTTTATGATTTCCCTGTCTACTAAGGCCGCGATTTCGGCTGTCGAGTAGTTCTTAGGACCATACAACTCGTAAATTTGTTCTGCAGTGCTGTCGTCCTGGAGCATCTTCTCAAGTGCTTGGCCAACATCAATTGCCTTCCAAGGCGGTCAGTACAAATAGACAAACACAGAATAGCTGAACCTACGTGGACGGGCCAGTAACGTTCTGCCATGTTGTTTGATGTCAGGAAATTCGTCACGCCGGCAAGCTTGTGAAGTAGACGATCCTCGAAGCCAAAGAGAGGAGCCGGTCTGACAATCGTAGTTTCTGGGAAAATGCTCCTAACAACAGCTTCACCACGAGCCTAAAAATTGTTAATATTAAACTAGTTCAGCCGTACTACTACTCCAACTAACCTTTGTCCTGTAGAACTCGGAAGGGGAATTTAGATCGGCATTGTACGAGGAAACATGGATGAATCGGTCCACATCATACTTTGCAACAGCATCTGCAATACGCTCAGCACCCTCTACGTGCACATCTTCCAAATCGAAATTCCTGGATACAATTAATTGTCTGCTCTTAAGGTTCGGTTTCTCGCCGCTTACTTGGTGGGGTAGTTGCGGCCAATGAGGTTGTATACAACGTCAGAATGCCTGACACTTTCTTCCAGCGATGGTGTATTTCGGAGATCAAATTCCTTTGATAGCAGCCGTCAGTATTTGCTTGGCGTGCTAGCTAGTTTTTCTCCGTACCATGAATACAACTCTGCCCAAGTCTCCCGAAACCTTGAGATGGCGCTTTGCCATTTCCTCCCGGTATGGTACAATGACTGTACATCCTTGCCTGGCTGTTCAATCCATCAGTCACCACTTCCCAAACTACCTCAATGGCTGCGTACCAAGTCTATTCACAATGTATCGTCCAAGGAATCCAGTTGCACCAAAGACCGTCACCGTGTGTCCTAAGTATCCATGAGCGATTGTTTGCGGCGGGCGGGCCGTATGTAACTACCTCCGAGTGAAGATCTGCAGAGAAAATGTCAGAGAAGAGCAATTGTGCTGAAGGGTTCAGTCCTCACCTGCCCCCTTGAGTCCGAATGATAGGCTTCCCAGTTCGTGTGATCGCAATATCTGAAATATGTTGTCTTGGGGAATTGGCGACGACTCCCCTCTTCAACCGCGCAGCAGTCCGAAGACCGTTCAGAGACGACGTGCCGCAGGACTTCTGCATCGCTGCGGTTCTGCCCAGTATCAATTGAGAGAGCTGGACCTTTGGAGGAGCAACGAGCGTCGTCGGGGATGTTTGGAGACCCTTGTCGGACAAGCTCGCCAGAGTCGCGCTAGTGGTGCCTGTCTAGAGCTCACCTGCACCCAAGGTTGCCATTGACCGCGAATCTCAGAATACAAGCAACACCAAATCTCGAATTCTTCCAGCGCCTTCACGAACTCCACTCCGATCCCCCACCACCCTGCCTGGATCTGCAAATAACTCAGGCGGACCCTCCCTCTTGGCAAACTCGATATTTCCCAATCCCCTAGCTCTACGCAGCCCACCATGAACGTCGATACGATTCCAGATTTCCTTGCAGAACAACGCGATGCCGCCCCCGCAGACCTACAACATCTTTTCATCTCGTTCGAGGATCTCTGGGAGCGGAAATTATGGCATCAGTTAACCGACACTTTGATAGAGTTCTTCCATCATAAAGAGAGTGCCCACCAACGATTATCGTTCTATAAGACCTTCATCCTCACTTTCGCCGACAAAATCAACCAACTAAAGCTTGTTACTCTTGCTCTGAGTGCAGCTACCCAATGTCGAGGTATGCACAAACCCCTCTGGGCTGTGCTTCAGTACTTACATCCTAGCAGATTCCCAAGAGCGCCTGTCTTTCCTTGAGTCGGTGGCTAAGAAAGTTGATAACCCAAGCTCCCAAGATGCATACGTCTACGCAAGTGTGGCTGTAGCGACCGTTAATTTGGAGCTGAAGGATCTTGCGGGTGCGCGGAAGGACCTGGACAAGTCGGAGAAGATTTTGGATGGCTTTGATTCTGTTGAGACTATCGTCCACGCTGCTTTCTACCGAGTCAATGCAGAATACTATCAGGTTGGTCGCCTCACCAGTGTAACAAACCCTTCATTAACACATTTAGTCAAAACTCGAATTTGCTTCCTATTATCGAAATGCCCTCCTCTACCTTGCCTGTATCGATTTGAATGATTTGACCCCGGCCGAACGAAGAAGCCGCGCCTACGACCTAAGCATCGCAGCCTTGGTTTCCGATACCATATACAACTTTGGAGAACTTTTGCTACATCCTATCTTAGATGCCCTTGTTAAGGAGGATTCTTGGCTTCGAGACCTTTTGTTTGCCTTTAACCGTGGAGACTTGGCTGCGTACGACCTCCTTGCTGGACACATTTCCTCAAACTCGTTACTTGCAGAGCACCGAGATGGGTTGAGACAAAAGATATACCTTGCCGCTCTGACCGAAACCGTTTTCCGAAGACCACCCCATGACAGAGCTATGTCATTCCGCACTATTGCAGAGGAGACGAAGGTACGACCCGATGAGATTGAACATCTAATTATGAAGGCACTGAGTTTGGGGCTTTTACGAGGAAGCATTGACCAGGTGGATGAGATTGCGCGGATCAACTGGGTGCAGCCAAAGGTCCTAGATATGAACCAAATCGACAATATGCGCTTAAGGTTGCAAGAATGGGATTCAAGTGTCAACTCACTAGGTAATTGGATTGAGAAAAAGGGTCAAGACGTTTGGGCAGCATGATCTGGGATTTACTGGCGTCTGGCTTCAACAACTGCTCATAGTGGCATGTAAAATAGATCTCTATGAGTAACGAGATAGAGCATATTGGCAACAAGCCATAATGAAAGACAGCTCGTGTGCTTCTGATTATTATATTTCGGAACTTATGTGATATAAAGTTGCGAAGTTGTCAGCTAGTCATATCTGAAGACTATCGAATGAGGGCCGCTCCTTGAAACCCCTCCTCATAGTTGAGAGGAATTTGAGGCAGTCGTCTCGTAGATTGCACGCATATAAAAGCTTCCTTTTGGCAATCAAGGAAGGCATGATATTTCGGGTTTGATAGAGCACTTGATACATGGAACGTATAACCTTGTGAAAAACATAGAGCTACTACTACCTGAAGTCATCATTCCGGCAAATATGGGAGCCTTTAACTAGGGCCTGGGGCCTAGGCTTCTGTGCTAAAGACTGAAAGAAACTTGAGGTCTTCTCATTCACCACGCTGGGGCCTTTCAACCTTTTGCAATTCTGCCAATACAGCTTCATTTCAATCATTTGAATAATATAACAGTGACTAACACTGAGTCTTCATACTCTCTCAATCCAGTTCTAGACTTTTAGTAATGAAGACCATGTCGGCTGACTTTTAAGATTTCTCTTTAATTCTCGAAAAACCTTCATCCAATTATTGTAATAGCTGCTGAGGCTGAGGGCCGTTAAGGATATTGGTTGTGTGGCTTCTGATGCCCCGTAAAGAGATGGCATAAGTGTAGAGACGGATGAAGGCGGAAAGCGGACAATGAGGATAGCCGCATATCAGATGGGAGTCTACGAAACGCAACGATGATCCCTCCAATAGCCCCTGTTCCGTTAGCTCCCATGATTTCCCAGACTACTTCATGCCATGAACTATTTGTTCATTGAGATTAGATTTCGATTTGACTAGATGAAAGGCCGTTTCATAATCTCTAGGCAGTGAGCACTTCCTAATTGACAACTTTGCTTTCCTCCTTGCACTCATCCCTTGGCTTTCCAAATAACAAAATCATACCCACCAACCATGCAGGCCACCAAACACACCAGACCACAACTTGTGTATTCATTCCCCAAACATCCCATCCAAAAGCCGCCTCCTTCAATACCTCACCCACTCCCAACTTCCAATAATAGGTCCCAGCAAACAGTACTGTCGTCGGCGCTAATAAACTGAGTACGAGAACAAGAAATGCTGTTGAGATTGGGCGACCGGGGAATGGTTGCATGTAGGTGAGAGGTGCAGCAAGGAGGCCGACAAGGAATGCCAGAGAGAAGTTTAGGGTAGCGAGAGAGGAGAGAAACATGCCGAGGAGGAGGAGCGAGAACGCTTTGATGAGTTGGTATTGCTGATTTGTGGGTCTGAAATAGCGGACGATAGCTGAAGAGACAATGAACGGGAATACAGAGTTGAGGATAGCGAAAATGCTGAAGATTGATGATAAGAACTGGGTAGATTAGTTTTGAATTATTGTTTGAAACGGCGGTAACTTACATTTCCTGGAGTGTGATTGAAGAGATACAGTGGAAGTACTCCTAGGAACTGTGAACCTGCCACAACCGCGAGTGGCATGAAGAGCTGTCGCTCTCGGACACCTAAAATCTCCTTAGGGGCAATAGCTGCAGCATCTCCTTTCTTAATGATAGTTAACGAAGGTTTTCCGCCAGCTGAAGCAAGTTTTGTACTCGGATCGAGAGGCGACCCACTTTTTACCCATAAGAAAATGGCCATGATAGTGAAATTGACAGCAACAAGCATTGCGCTTGGGAGATACGTGCCAATACTGACAAAGCGATTAGCTTGCATGAGTAGGTAGAAAAAGAAACTCTGGTGTAAATGCTCCAAAAGGTTGTTCAAGCTTCGGAAAGTACTCTCTATGACTCTCCCCATAGCCATCTCATCTTGCCAACCCTCCCCGTATGGTTGTAAAGTGATGGCATCCACATGGTAGGGGATAAAACTGCTGTGGGGCCCTGAAGCATGGCCCAAGCCTTGATTCAGCATTCCACGCAGCATAGTCTGAAGTCTGTCTTTGTAACTATCTGTGTGCTGCCACATTTGCTGGAGGGATGTTCCAATGCCCATCTGGCCACTTGCAATAGCGACTACGGTATTCAGAAGGTCTAGATTTGGAAGCTGCCCATTTATGCCATCATAGACAATGTGCAATGATTCGAATCGATGGTCAAAAGGATAGTCAATGACCACGGCCCCTTGCAACGCGCCGCTCTTCAAAGGTAGAGATTCAATCGCGGGGGACTGATGTGTGTCGTGGTAGGCATCTACCCAGGCTTGTGGGCCAGCCCTGCTGTCCGCTGTCACCAAAAATATGATGTCTTTAGACCATAATGACCATCCTATTTATGTGTAAGTTTGTGGACTAGCAAATGGAGGTTACTCTCACTCTTAAAATATCTTGCTAGGGTGAGCACAAGAGCCACTCCATTCCGATTGAGCACTCCATCCACATTTCTCCAGGCTCCAACAAGAACTATAGCCTCTGTTGCGTCTCCCCGAGGCGCATGGAGTATGGCGTATATATTCTCGCCGGAGTATGTTTCCCCTGCACTCTTATATTCGTACTTTTGTCGCGCAACCTTGAGTCCAGATGCTCTGAAGAATTCTTCGAGCTTATCATTTACCCTATGCAATATGTCTCAGTTCCTGATCACGATTCTTCGATGTTGATTCATACTCAACATTACTCTTCTCCCCCAGAGCATCAACTTCACGCTTATACCCCCCGAAAATATTTTGATCACTCCCCGCAAAGTATGTATGGACCTGGCCTGGCAGAAGCGCGTTTTCCGAGATATACGTCTTGCGAGAATAATTATCAAGTGGCAGAACCAGTAGCCATGCGACTCCAATGACAATGCATAGAAAGGACAGGTATGGGGGGAGTTTGAGTAATCGTGGATCGCGCCGTAAAAGGGAGCCTGAAGCTTCAGACTAGTTAGTTTTATTTCCGTGGAATGGCTCAGCTACTCACTTAATAAACCTGACATTATCAATGTCTAGAACTGAATTTGTAACGGAGCTGTGTTGTCATTGTTCGCGATTTCGTGTTCGTTTCTAAACACGAGAGCATTTACAAGCCGAGGCGACGCAACTTTGAATCACAATGCCCCCGTACGTCATTAGTGCCCAGATGAAAGAAAATCCCACAATGCAAATGAAGCATCTCCTAATCAAAGTAATAGATTTGTATTTGTTTCTATTTATGATCACAGCCGTACCATGCGCATTGACATCCCAAATCCCAATGTCAAGCCCCTAGACGCCGATAAATGCTAAAGTATCTTTGTACAAGGATAATTGCTAGAAAAATACAAAATGCTAAACACCATTTCAAGGGCCAAGTCGCTGAGAGCTACCAACCAAACCCATTCCGATACTGCCATCCGTTGGCAGAGACACACTAGACACGTTTGCAGTTGGAAGCACACCGAACCGTCCATACGTCTTCTGATCAACGGATACATAATGCGGCAGTCTTCCGAGAAGATTGAGCTTGCCCTCTATCCATCGAAGAATCCACTCAGGTGGGGCTAGGAATTTCAAATAGCCCAGGCCCCCTTTTAAAATTAGCTTATATTCTACTAGAAAATTGGTAGCACTTACACCCGTATCCAAAAGCAAGCCCGCACATATGCCCCAAGAAACTAGTATTTGGAACCAAAAAAGACACAAAAAGCACCATGACAAGAGGCGTCGTCCATGTTGGCACTTGTGTGGTTCCTAACGAGAAGTAAGGGTTCGTTTTGTATGTTTTTACAGCTTCCATCGCAAGAAGGGTGAAGACCCAAATGCTATTCCAGTATTAGCATACGTACATTGACAACTAGGATAACATGATTCCTACCTAGCACCTAGCACGGTAGTGTTCATATGTAAAATTCCCCTTTCAACAAATGTGTACAACAGTGCTGGGATCGTGGATAATGCTACATTCCTCTATCAGCATCTTTCAACCCAAAAGCAAAGACTATCGGCTCCATGGTAGGAGAACATACGTCCAAGAAACAGGGCGAGTGTTGTAAGAGTGCCATATTCAGCTTCAAACCGCTCCAACAAGGGTGTCAAAGCCAAGATGTTTAGGAATGCATGGAAGAAGCCGACGTGAACGAGAGGGAATGTATTTGTTCGGTACACTGCAAAGAACACAACGTCAGTAGCTTTCCATTTAAATATTCTTGTGATTAGGGGGAAACGAACTCGAGCTCAAGCCAATTTGATCAGGAATCAAAGCTCCCCATTGCTGCACGTTCCAGACGGATTGGATGCTTATAACCCAGAGAAGTATTATCACGGCGACTATTGATCGAGTGAAGAGAGGCAGTCGAAATATATACGATCGCATTCGTGCCGCAGAGAACTGCGGAAGGCTCGGGGCCATGTTGAAGGGAAGTGTCCTTATTTTTGAGGATGCGATAGGAGTCGGTAGATTTCGCGCCTTGAGGCGCTGGAGGTAGCGGAGTTTTATATGCTGCTCAAATTCTTGGAAATGCTATTGATAGCATTTTTGTTGCTGAGACTTTGTTGATGGTATGGAGGAACACTGGGAACAATCTAGACGCGATGTCGCTTAGCAAAAGGCTGACAATCTAGGACAAGGCTGAAGCTACTCGGTCCAGGTTTTCGTGAGGGCCGTGGAAATTATTAAAGGCTAGTTAAGGTACTCACAATCGGATAGCAACCTATAGATGTTGTAGTAATTAGTCACTTTTCGCATCCTTTCGTAATATTCGCATCACAAAGGCGAGTGATTTTACTCCCGTGAGGTATTCTTACTCGGTCCAGTTTTTCGTGAGGGCCGTAGAATTATTAAGGCTAGTTAGGGAACTCACAGTAGGACAAACAACCTACAGGTATCGTAGTTATTAGTCCATTTTCGCGTCCTTTCGTAATATTTGCTTTATAGAGGTGAGTGATTTTGCTCCTGTGAGGTATTCTTAACACTACCTTATGCAGGTTGGATATCGAGTGGGGCCCTCAGCAAAAATCCAGCCGAGTACATCTTATAGTAAAGGCAAAAAGCAAATAAACCCCGATCTCAGCAATCTGGTTTAAAAACATACTCAGCATAGCAGACATAGGTCTCGATTAGAGATTTAACTACTTTTTCAATTTGAGTCAATACAAAGCAGGTTCCGGGTCTACCAGTCAACATCAGGGCGCTGCATATTTTCGAAATAAAATTTTCATGTGCTTAAGTCATGGTCGCATTGATATAACACTACAGAGAGTTCTAGGGTGAAAGGAAAGGGCATGCTCGAGATCAAATAGGCACAGATTAAGAAAACCCCGTGTTGAAATGCGTAAAGTACAGCAGGTTTAAACCTCAAACACCCCCTTAACTGCCGCCTAAGCATTGGCCTTAGCCATAGTGTTCAGCGCGCTACCATTCTTGAACCACTCGATTTGTGGTGCGTTGTATGTGTGTGCAAGCTTGACATCGAACGTCTTGCCATTTTTGGGGTGCACTCTCAAGGTTATTGGCTTCCCAACAGCGAGCTCAGTGCAGAGAAGATCAACCTAGAGTAAAGGTTAGTAAATGAAGAAATTGGGCAAAACGTGCAGAGAATTTTCTTACTTTGTCTTCTGGTTGGATCTTGTCATAATCTTCTGGATTGATGAAAGTCAAAGGAAGCATACCCTGCTTCTTCAAATTTGTCTCGTGGATACGGGCAAAGGAACGAGTGATGATGGCAAGACCGCCAAGATGTCTTGGCTCGAGCGCGGCGTGCTCTCTTGAACTTCCCTCGCCATAATTCCAGTCACCGATCACGACCCAAGGAATACCCTTCTTCTTGTAATCTCTCGCTGTAGCTGGCACTGCGTCGAATTTGCCGGTTGTGAAGTTCTGGACTTTATTCGCCTCTCCGTTAGCAGCATTAATGGCACCAATCAACATGTTGTTGGAAATGTTGTCCAAATGACCACGGTACTTGAGCCAAGGGCCAGCCATTGAGATGTGATCCGTAGTCGTCTTTCCTTGAGCTTTGATCAAAATGGGGATGTCAAGAGCATCCTTGCCATCCCAAGCGGCAAATGGCTCGAGGAGTTGTAGACGATCGCTGGAGGGCGAAACTGCGACGCTTACGGCATCGCGGGATGCCGGTGGAGCTTGATATGTGTCTTGTCCTGGGTCATAACCCCTTGTTGGCAATCCAGCGCCTGTTGGTGGGGACAGAAGGAATTCATTTCCGTCCTTATCCTTCAACTTGTCGGTGAGAGGGTTGAAATGAAGAGAGCCTGCAATTGTCATGGCAACAACAAGATCTGGGGAGGCGACGAAAGAGTGGGTAGCTGGATTAGCATCGTTTCTTCCAGTAAAATTTCGGTTATATGACGAGATGATGGAGTTTGCCTCGCCCTTCTTCACATCTTTACGATCCCATTGACCAATACAAGGACCGCAAGCATTGGCCAGAACCATTCCGCCAAATTCCTCGAGGGTAGCTAGTTGACCATCGCGTTCAATAGTAGCCCGAATCTGTTCTGAACCGGGGGTGACAGTGAAGAGGGCCTTAGCCTTAACACCGTGGTCAAGAGCATCACGAGCAATTGAAGCTGCGCGGGACATATCTTCGTAGGACGAGTTTGTGCACGAACCAATAAGACCAACCTTGAGCTCCTCGGGCCAGTTATTAGCCTTGACAGCCTCGCTAAACTTGGAAATTGGTGTCGCAAGATCCGGAGTGAAGGGACCATTAATGTGGGGTTCAAGTTCGGAGAGGTTGATCTCAACGAGTTGGTCATACTCAGCTCCTTCATCCTCGCGGAGCTCTTTTGCGTACACTCGGGAAAAATCACCAATCTCAGAACGCTTGGTCGCCGCAAGGTAGTCGTACATCCTGTCGTTGAAGGGGAAAAGAGAAGTCGTCGCGCCAATCTCCGCTCCCATATTGCATATCGTGCCCATGCCAGTTGCTGAAAGGGTTTCCGTTCCTGGGCCATGGTACTCAACAATAGCACCAGTTCCACCCTTGACGGTCAGAATGCCAGCAACCTTCAGAATAATGTCTGCCGTTTCGTTAGTACAAAGAATAGAATGCTTTTCAGATTATGAGGCTATTTACCCTTTGGTGTAGTCCAGCCAGACATTTCGCCGGTGAGCTTAACCCCAATAACCTTTGGGGCCTTCAATTCCCATGGCAGATTTGCCATAACATCGACAGCATCAGCTCCACCAACACCGATAGCGCACATTCCAAGACCGCCGGCGTTGGGAGTGTGCGAGTCGGTTCCAATCAACAGACCACCAGGGAAAGCATAGTTCTCGAGCAGGATCTGATGGATGATACCGGATCCAGGCCTCCAGAAACCAATGTTGTACTTGGCACAAGATGTGGAAAGGAAGTTATAGACCTCCTTGTTGATGTCCTGGGCTCGAGCAAGATCTTTTACTCCACCAACTTGTGCCTCAATTAAATGGTCACAGTGTACGGTGGTCGGGTTCGCAACTGAAGGCATGCCAGCGGACATGAATTGAAGAATAGCCATCTGGGCCGTAGCATCTTGACAAGCAACTCGGTCTGGCCGAAGCTTGAGGTATGATACACCACGTTCGATTTCTTGGCCATGAGGATCGTCGAGATGGGAGTAGAGGATCTTCTCGGCGAAGGTTAGAGGGCGATTGAGTCTCTGGCGCACAATTGCCAGGTTTTCAGACATCTTCTTGTAGTTGATGAAGTTATTCGACTCCTGGTTGTTCTGCCTCACTTTCTTATCGAGGGGGGAATCGCTGACGGTAGCCATGCGGCGGATGCCCAGCGAGGCGATTGCTCGCCGCTGGGCGATTCCAGCTATCTGTCGCGATGCCAGCATGATGGGTGGAGAGTGGAG
>JAAMPI010000328.1:0-43072 GCA_013054445.1 Cudoniella acicularis
TTTAGCTAGTACTAGATTAGAGCCTTATAAGAGACTATTATTCTAGTAATTACTATATAGACTTGTCTTAAGGCCTAGAAGGTTATACCTTATATTAACGCTATAACGCTCGATAAGGCTCTTAAATAGCCTAAAAGTTTAGCCTAAATAGCCCTATAATAAGCGGTCTAGTTTAGTCTTATATCTAGCTATACTCTTAAGACTCTTATATCTAGTTTTAGTTTTTAGATCGTCTCTTTAAGGTCTACTAAGACTAATAGGTTAAATACTTTCTAGCGCCTAATAAAGTAAATAAGCTTATATTTTTATAATATAAATTCGATTTTAAAGTGTCTAGTCTAGTTTAAATATCTTTTATAAGTTTATTTAAAGGCTTAATAGTTTTTAGCTATTGATTTATTATATATTAAGATATTAACGTCGTTTATAAAGCTAACTATTATTATCTATTCTTTAATATTAGAATAGAGGTTAAATAGTTCTAAGTTATAGAATAGAAAAAGGATTAATAAGAATAGAAAATCTTAAGAGACTTTATTTAATATCTAGATAGGTTCTAACTTAAAGTCCTAGATCTAAATTATAGTTATATAGTCTAAAAGAAATCTCTTTACCTAGTATACTATCTATAAAAAGAGGCTCTTCTTTCTAAGAACGTTAAAGAGCTAAGTATAGTTAACTATATTAAAGGCTCTTAAGATATTAAAAGATATTAAAGATATAATATTTTTTCTTAAGTTCTAGATTATATAAATTTGTTATATAAGAAGCTTAAGAGCTAAAGTAGTAGACTAGTTCTTTCTCGCCTTTATCTAGGTTTTTAAGAATAAGTTATATATCTTTATTAGTTATTAGATCTTTTAAGCTATAGCCTTCTTAATAACTATTCCTACTATACTTAAGAAGGCGATTAGTCTTTATAATCCTATTATATTATATTTTACTTTCCCTAGCTTCTTTATCGCTAATATATATATATCCTAGAACCTTTTTAGATAGTAACTAGAGTTTTAATAAGCTATAATAATAAAGGTAATTATTATAACTAAGGGTATTCTTATTATCTTTAAGAATACTAATAAGATCTTATCTTATCTTAAGGCCTTTTTTATTTTCTAGCTATTAATAATAATTATAATTTCTTTTAGGCTTATTATATATAAAAAAGAAAAAGGGATTAGAAAAGTATTATCTATAAATAAGTTATCTTTAATATTATTAAGGTCTATTCTAGACTTTAGAAAGAACTTATTTCTTAAGGTATTAGCCTTTTCTAGAAAGGTCCTAGCTAGGCCCTAGGGCGTTTTAAGGTCTAGAAGAGTAGAGAGCTCTAGAGGTTTCTCGCTTTTAAGTCTAACTTATCTTATAAGCCTCTATATCCTACTCTCTAATATATCTATATTATAGATTTCTTTTTAGAATATTTTTCTTTTCTAATGTTTAATAAGCTTTGTTTTCTTATTACTAGCTTTCTTCTACCTTTCTTATACTTATAGATCTCTAGTATTTCTCTACTTTCTTTATTCTTATCTTTTTTTTNTTAAACTAGGGCTTTAATCTTATTTATCTATTATAGGCTTACCCTTTAAAAGGCCTTAGACTTTAAGACTACCCTCTTGATTAAGTCTTTTATAAAGCTTATTAAGTATTCTATATAGACCTTAATTTATTCTAATAGATAGATACTCTTTAAGAGTCTTTAAAGTTCTATTACTTTATTTTTAATAGTAGCTATATCTATCTTTTTCTAGTTAAGTCTCTCTCTTTAAGTCTATTAAGAAAAGGAGAGGTCTAAAGATATAAAGATTAGCTAATAGTTAGACCTTTAGTCTAGAATATTATCTATTATATAAGTTATTAGATAGTTAAACGCTTTCTTTATCTTAAAGGTTAGGTCTAAGATACTTTATAAGCCTCTTACTTCTTATATAATTATATCTAGAAGAGTAAATAGTTATAGGTCTATATCTTCTATTATCTTAAGAAATAATTCTATAAAGAAGTAGTAGGTTAAGTCTTATAGCTTATTCTATTATAGATAATATAGGTTAAAGTCTTTAAATAAGATATATTCTCTAGGTTTATCTAGCGCTTATTATAAAAGAAAGATTAGAAAGGTTTTAGAAATATATTAAGAGTATTTTAATAGCTAATTATAGATATTATAAATATTCTAGGTCTTGTCTTTTATTTAGATTTTAAGGGTATAGAAGTTAGACGAATAAAAGTCGACTATCTAGACTAATTAAAAAGGTTCTTATTAACGAATATATAGGCTCTACTCTTCTTAAGAGAGTATATTAGCTAGAAGCTAGATTAGCGATAGTTATAGATAGTATAGATATATAAGTTAGTCTATAGTTCTTAAATAACGATTATATCTAGGCGGCTTATCTCTAGGTCTTTAAATAAGAAGATTATTATCTTATTCTTACTTTTCTATATATTATATTAAAAGATCTTTAGCTTCTTTATTATTAGATACTTTATTAGTTATTTATTAGTTTTTAGATATTATCTTAGCTCTAGGCTACTACTATTAAGATAAAGGGTCTTCTTAGCTTCTATCTAGCTATAAATATTTCTTATATTTCGTCTTAGCTTGTTTTATCTATTTTTAAGGTCCTTTTTATATCTATATATTTATATATATTAATTATTAAGATTATCTCTATTAGGATAATATCTTAAGTTAAAAATAGGTCTATTTCTTAACTTAGGTTAATAGTCTCTTATTTAAGTCTATTTTATATCTAGCTTATCTCTTAAAAAGAGCTTTTCTATATTAGAGTCTAAAAAGAAAAGTAGTTATTCTCTTTAAATCTTAAAGGTCTTTAGGTATAGGCCTATCTTATCTTTTAGACTTTATCTATATAAGTTAGATAGTTTTTATATTAGATATAATATCTTATTTTAAGACTATTATAGATAATATATTAATATCTATTTATATTCTCTTTTTATAAGTATTTTATTATCTTATTATATTCTTATATATTTTTTTTTAAAGTTTAGAACTCTATAATTATATTATTATTTTTAAACTTTAAAAAAGAATATATATATTTTTAAAGTTTAAAACTTTATAATTATATATATTCTTTTTTAAAGTTTAAAACTTATAACGTTTATAGATTACCCGATAATAGATTTAAGATAAGACGTTAAGATATTAATAATAAACACGAGAATAAGAAGTTAGGGTAGTCTCGTATATTATAAAATACTATCTTAAGTATCTAAAAAAATACTAAATTACTTATAGATATAGAGATATTAAGTATTTACTAACTAGATAATCAAGCCGCTAAATTACCTATAAATTTAGAGATTTTTAAAAATAAATAGCCTAACTAATCTTTTCAGGTTCATCTAAATTATAGGGAAATGTGTTTATAGCGCAAGATTCGAGACATTTAAACAAAGGCAGCTCGCGGGACAAAGCGGTAGAAGAACTAACCAATAGATTTATTTTACCTAACTAATACACCTGTACGAAGCTATTGAAGCAAATAACGCACAAGTACCCATCGCAATTGCGACACCTAATAAGCTTTACCACCCTTCCGCAACCTAGGCACATATCATAGATTCTGGTGGTTCCAGCGTAGTGTTTGCAGAAGCGTTCTCTGTGGTGATGCCCGTGGTCCCTGTGATCATAATAATGGTCGTGTCGATGATGATGGTGATGATGATGGTCGTCGTCGTAATAGCAATCATCCCTCTCCCTTTCCCTTTCCCTTTCCCGCTCTCTCTCCCTGTCCCTATCCCGGCGGTCATAGTCATCGCCATAATCACGATCCCTACCCCTCTCCCTCTCCATCCCCCGCTGCCTTTCTACCGCGTCCCTCTGGTAGTCCAGGTCAGCAGCTATCTCGTGAATATTATTCCTAAAAAATGGGTCCCGTTCATCGGCGTTCACGAGGGAATACAATTCGCATTGACAGATTTTCCACTTTTCGCCGCAAAGATAGCAGAAGTGCCAGCCACACTTACAACTACTTCAAATTAACTCACAGGACGTTAAGACCTCAGTAAGAACTTACGTTATGTGGTTGCATCCTATCACTCTCTCGATACCTTCATTACAACTGGGGCACTGCCGTCCACCTAATCCTTGAAGTGCTTGCAAGGCTTGCTTTTGATCGGAGTCGTTGCAACCATTCATGTGAGGAGCTTTCTTCTTGCACTTTACGCAAGTCATTCGGAAGCAAGACTGGCAATTAGCCTCCCCGTTGTAAATATTGTCTGGATGTATGAATTTCCCACAATTCGTATCGTAGCAATAAACCCTAACCTTGACATCCCACTCGCGACTCTTCTCTTCAAACTTCGTCACTACGTCCTGAGACAGGAAACCCCGCACGTCGTTCGTAGTAATGATCTCGCAGCATTTCGGTGGATATTGGGCCTCTCCCTTGGTGGCTAATTCGAAATGAGCAGTGAGACACTCAACGCACCAATAATGGATGTCCTCCGGGCAATTTAAACGCAAGACTCTTTCCCGATCCACCTGATCAGTGCACAAGACGCACTCACGTGTATTGCCCGCCATGGTCGCGATCTTAGATGGTGGTGCCCTCGCTTTGATCCGCGTGCCCACCATTGTCATGATTTTGGTCCTGAGGATTACTCTGGCTTGATCAGCGGCCGTTTGCCTGGCGGTCCTGGGTGCCTTCGTGGAGGTTTGGTTTGCATTGCTTTGAAGGAGTTGAGTGGGCAGTTTGGTGTACGTGGTGGCTGGAATTGACTGCTTGACGGGTTTGGCAGTAATCGTTTGGTTTGCATTGGCTTTTTGAGGGAGATGGGTAGGAGGTTTGGTGTACGTGGTTGCTGGAACTGATGGCTTGACAGGTTTGACAGTCGGTTGACTTGTGTTTGTTTGAGGAGCCCGAGTAGCCGGTTTAGTGTAGGTGGTGGCCGGAATTTCTTGCCTAACGGGTCTGCTTGCAGAAGGCGGTACCTTCGTATTTCTGGTTTTGCCATCATGCGGCTCATGCCTAGCTTGCGTGATCGGTTTGACAGAAGACCGCTGATTTACCTTGGTTCGAGAACTTTGGCTAGGATCTGTGTACGTGGTGGCCGGAATTTCGGGCCTGGCGGGCTTTCTTGTTGAAGACATCTCGTCTATTTCAATTGGGCCTAAAACCCCAAATTCTCCTGGTATTTGGATTACTCACTTGCTGTTGCCGAAGTTTTTATTGTATTCTTGTTGCTGTGGCTGCGAGGTAAGTTCCTTGTCTTGGTCTTGATGAACTTCTTGGTTGTATTCTTGCTGTTGAAGTGTCAAGGCAAGTTCCTTGTATTTCTGCTTGAGGATATCAATATCAGATTGATGAAGATCAAGGATGAGCTTTCTGGAGGCTTGGTCTAGCTCAGTCGACTTCACCGAAGGCCTCTTGCTGGGAAGGGGTTCTTGAATACTTGAGCGAAATTTATCCAACATCGCTCTCGGAAATATTTTGAAGTGTGAATCGAAATATTTTCAACGCTGAACTCTCTGCAGGAAAATAAATATTTGACACAATCTTCTTCGCTTTTGCTATTCACATGCCAAGGAATTCATGTAGCTAAGTAGGAAAGCCACTTATTCACAGTTGATTGTGTTGTTTACGATGACTGGCGGACCCAACCCCTCACCCCCTTTCTTCTCTCGCTTAGCGCCCGCACCCAGTCAAGGCCGAGTCCCCAAGAGAGGCACTCCTGAATTCCAGAGGACCTCTCACTCTGATTTAACTCAGATTGAATCAAGGCTATCAAGCTACTGGATTATTCGCAGATACAGAGATATTGAGAAGATCAATACCCTATTAAATTTTCAAAAAGAGCGCGCAAAGCGAAATAAATGTGGCATTCAGCGTGGGGTTGCTCTGTTCCAGCAACAAACGTGCTATAAAATAGGCGTTCTGGCAGGAACATTAGCGATTGGAAGCCTGTAGGCCCTGTAACTTTGCCCCTCCCCCTGTCTTTTGATCTGTCAATCAACAATGAGTACGTGTGATTGTGTCATTAACACTTCGCATTTCAATTCTAGAACATAATTACTCAATCGTAATATAATTTGAATAAAGCGTTTTTGGGGCATTTGTGATTGTGATTCCATAGCTATGACTTGGTTTGAGCACTGAAAGACTTCGAAGATCTCGACATGCCGCGTGTTGATTTATTCTATACATCAACATGTAAAACGCTCAAGGATCCTTATTTTCATCTATTCACTTGCTTGTTGGTTGAATCTAATGCTGCGCTGAACGCGCCGGCCCGTCTAGTATTGTGCCATAATCATCGCTATGCAAATCCGGAAAGCAATCATTTCACTCGTCGTTATTTGGCAACGTTTGATATGGGCACTGATCTTGCTTTCACGCGTTTTGATATTTTGATCAACCTTCAGCCTCAATCTCATAACTGTTTGACTTGTGCTTCGGTTGAAATTTGAAGTCTTTGTGAGCGGGACCAAGATACATCTCACTATGAACTGTTAGCAAATATATTACAGCTGACGAGGGAAACATACCTGATCTTAATCCAGTCCAAGTAATTGCCGCTGGCCAACAAAGTCTCCAAGTCATTTCTGCCACGATATGCTGGTGGCCTATCCTGAAGACTCGGCGGGAGATGCGCAAGTATGCCTACAGGCACATAGCGATGAGCAAAGCTCAACCACTCCAGAAGGAATCTCCGAGTCTGCCCAACACCAACTTCATCTGAACCCCAAGCTTCAAGACCATACCGGACAAATTTCTCAACATACCCAAGGCGTTCCGATGCACTTTTATCAAGATACTGTCCTTTTTCGATTTCTTCAAAAAGCCAAGGCTTGATGAGAGCACCTCGTGCAACCATGACCGAATCCACACCCGCATTTTGAATGTGATCAAGATATTGGACCTGAGAGTAACAATCTCCATTGCCAATGAAGAACATCTTCCCGTCCTTAGAATTTGCAAGGGTTCGAGCATCAGGCTCTTTGATTGTATCCGTCAGCTCATCCTTCTTTTTGTTGTATGAGTTGACCAATGCAGCGCACTCTGCAATGTAAGTCCAGTCGGCGGTTTTCGTATATCGTTGTTGCTTGCTTCGTCCATGAAGCGTGATTGCCGCACAGCCTGGAGCTCCATGTCTCTGTCCGGTTTCATACCCCCCAAAAGCCAAGCGCTCAATCGTCTTTTGTGCCGTAGGCTTCAAAGTTGTTGTTCCCATCCTGATCTTTGCTGTGATCGGGACTTCACCAGATACTGTGTTCATTCCTCTGATCATTTTCTCCAGCTTTGATGGGGAATCGAGTAGTGAAGAGCCCGCTCCTGTTCGACAAACCAATTCGATTGGACATCCGCAGTTCAAGTCGATAACTCTCAGATGTGGCAACAACTTCGACAGAGACTCAGCAGCTTTCAATGCCTGCCATGGTTTGTTGGCAGATATTTGGGCGCCGAATTTCAAATCCTTCGAGTTGTCATATCCTTGCACAACGGATGTGGGAGAGTACCTGGGAGGTGTTGTTTCGCTGTCATGTGCTTTCATCAACGCCCATTCGGACTTTTGACCTTGCATTAGTGGTAAGGAGAGCGCCATTTCGGAGTATGTTAATTGTGCTCCAAATTCAACACACATTCTTCGGAAGGGAAGGTTTCCTTGTGTAGTAAGAGGAGCGAGTACTGGTGTTTCCGGGCCAAAATATATTCTTCGTTTTTCCGAAGGGAGGAAAGGGGGTTCTGTGTATTGAGCGCGGTTCTCTTCTTTTTGCTCAGCTGTCTCGTCTTTCTTGGCATGGTAGAACTTCTCCATATCCTTGGCGTCCTGTTCTAGCCATGCATTATATTGTTCGGACTTTTTCAGATTGGTCCTTTTTCTTGCCAGGTCCAACTTGTCTCTTGTAGCCACAACATTGACGACGCCTTTCCTATTCTCGTCTTCTTCGTTGCTCTCGCCTTCTGGTTTCTCTTTCTCAACGAGAACCAATTCTTTTCGGCCATCTTCTCTTTCAATTTCCTTTGAATGACTAGAGACAAATCGACACTTCCATCCAGCGTAACATGTACCATTAACTTCCCAGACTGGACATTTTCCTTCAAAAGTCTCCAGATCTGGTCTTTTGCCGTCCTTGAGATATTTCCTTAGGTCGTGACTGCATTTACATTTGTTTCCGTACTGGCAAGGTTTTGGTGAGAATTCTGGAGATGTCGCAAGTGTATTGCACAATCTGATTTCGTCGAACCAGGACCCAAATTCTCGATTCTTGTTTTGACCCTTTTCCTTTTTCTTCTTTCCCTTGCCATTATCTCTGGAGTCGCCTTGAAGTTGTCCTTCAGCAGCGTCGTCGTCAATCGTATCTTCGGTCGCCGCAGATCTGTTGAAAGTGTCGATAAGGTACCTGTGATTGTCAGAAAATACACTATCAATGAGTGTGGAGCTGCCATGAAATATGCCACACATTGAGATGCCTGCAAGCTTTTTTTTGTACTGAAGGTCAGGAAGGGAGACTTACTCAGACTTGACCAAAGCTATTCCCTTGATCTTACCTCGCGCACCCTCTTTAGGAGTCTCCTTTGATGGCTCGTCGAGTTTTCTCTTTTTAGTTGGAGACTCTACTGAAATTTCCGCAACATTGGTACCGTTTCTCTCAATCTGTCCCGCCTGTGTTATGGCCGAGTCTCCTGGTTGAGGTGGATGGGCTTCTTCTAATTGCGCATCTTCCGCAGGCCTTTTCAGAGTTTGCTCAGGCGCAAGTGGATTGGATATGTCGTCTGTCATGGTGGGTATCGTGAGACAAACAAGGTAGAAAAGTATTGAAGATGGTTGATCTGGAGCTCGTCAACTTGCAAGCTTTGCTTCCCCTCTTTTTTCGTGCAATATCTTATCGCTTATCTTAGCGTGGTTCAGCCACTGTTTGCACCCAAGTTCTATTAATTTCAGGCTGTGGCGCTGCATATCCGAGGCTGCCTAGCTACTTTTCTTTTGTTATTCCCTGTGCAATTGTGTACCATTCCCTGCAAACAGCTTCTATTTATAATCCCGAAAACTTGTCAGATATCATTTTGAGCAAAAGGAATTCCTGTATAACTTCATTTTGCTTGCTTTGGGAGATGCGAATGCATGAACTAGAACATCGCGAATCGAGCTGACCCCAAAGATGCGGGCCCTGCAGATCGCTTGAAACTAAGAGTGCCAGGGGAGGTTGCGACACTTTACTTCACCCATATCAGCCACCAACCCTTCTTCTAACCTCCGCTCCCCCTTTCGCAACCAAATATTCAGCAGACAATGCGACAGACCGTCAGGCCAAGAAACACCAGGCGCATTCACAATGGCTGATTCCCAAAAGTCCGACAAAGGCAGACCGTCTATCAAGACTAGCAAGCTCGTTCGCTCCCAGAAAATCATACAGCTCTCCCCTTCCGACACGCGACCTCCGGATATCCCAGAGGATTCCGAATTACCACGAGAACACTCTTCTATGCCCCGAAGTCATACGCCAGGCCACCTGTCGACCAAGAGCCAGGACAGACGGAAGAAGGCGTCGGATCTATCCTTACGTCAACGCTCTCAATCATTGTCTCAGCGAGACTCGCAAGCTGAATCTCCTAAATCACTGAAATCACCAACACAAGGCAGCGGAAGGGCTACACCTAGACCTGAAAATACACTTTCCCCAGCAGTCTCCAACCCGCCAGTGCCCACGTCGTCAGGCTCCACGACAACAAGACCATTGAATTTACGATCAACGTCCGCAATCGCGTCGAAACCAAAGGTTGAAGGCCAGCAATCACCGGCTCCCGTTCGAAATACGACGCCAGCTCAACGACCTCCAAGAGGTCCGCACCTTCCCTTCCCACCTCTCCCTGATCCAAAGACAGCGCCGGATGTTGAGCCTGCGCCAGCAAGCGGCATGTACTGGTCTCGTGCCCCAGTTTCAGGGGCATCACATACTTCATTACGAGCGCATACCACAACATTAATCGGATCGAACATATATGTGTTTGGGGGCTGTGATTCTCGAAGCTGTTTCAACGAATTATATGTTTTGGACGCGGATGCCTTTTACTTTTCTTGTCCGTTCGTCTGCGGAGACATTCCGGTGCCATTAAGAGCAATGACCTGCACGGCAGTGGGGAAGAAGTTGGTTGTGTTTGGAGGCGGTGACGGACCAGCATATTATAATGACGTGTACGTTCTCGATACGGTCAATTTCAGATGGAGCAAACCGAAGGTTGGAGGAGACAGGCAACCGAGTAAGAGGAGGGCGCATACTGCATGTTTGTATCGAAATGGGATATATGTGTTTGGTGGAGGAGATGGAGTTCGTGCATTGAATGACGTTTGGAGGTTGGATGTTGCGGACACGAATAAGATGTCCTGGAAATTGATTTCAGCTCCCTCATCCGGATCGGTGGAGGACAAAACGAAGCCTAAAGCAAGGGGGTATCATACGGCGAACATGGTTGGAAGCAAGCTTATTATATTTGGGGGATCTGACGGCGGAGAATGCTTCAGAGATGTTTGGGTATTCGATGTCGAAACGCTTACGTTCTCTCCGGTTCACATACCGTTATCATACCCTCGATTATCCCACACAGCAACAATTGTTGGATCATATCTGTTTGTGATAGGAGGTCATGATGGAGTGGAATACTCAAACGAGGTTCTTCTCCTGAATCTCGTGACTATGGTATGGGACAAGCGAAAGATTTACGGACAGCCACCAAAACCTCGAGGTTATCACGGAGCAGTTTTATACGACAGCAGGCTGGTGGTTGTAGGAGGTTTCGACGGCGGCGAGGTGTTTGGGGATGTGCATGTCTTGGAGTTGGCGGTTCATGCTTATTACAGTCAAATTAGCCATTTTAGTATTGATGTTTAGGGGGGTGTTTTATGGGTGGATAAATGTCTTTCTGAGCATGCATGTTATGATTTATGACTATAAATGAGAATTGTACATAGTATTTGTGAGATATGAATATAGTACAAAGTCTATTCTGATATTAAGCTGATGAATTCATGAACGCCCGTTTCCTATGTTTACAATGAGGGATGATGTCTTTGCATCTAGTCGTAGCAAAACACCGCCATGCCCGATACTCCTATATACACGCTGTCCCTTGATCATAATTGAGGTACTTGTTTTTGCGAGCCATGTAGTCGCTGGTTTTAAGCCTTTTTCTGTGTTTGTTTGGCACCATCTGCCTTTTCTTGTTCCTGAACTGCATTCTTCCTGGCTGCAATCTTGCGTTCTTCTGCTGCCACCATATCTATACAAACGTCAGAATCGATTTCTTCTAGATAATTACGAGAGGAAAACATACCACGCCACAAATCCTCACCCTGATATGCCTCATGATGGATCTTCTTCTCAATCATATGCTTATGCTCAGGATCATTAGGGTCAAGCACCATAACCGTCTCCCACCTTCCTCTCCCCTTATTCGCATCGCCGACCTCAAATGCCGCCGTCGCAATCAGAATCGCCAATGTCAATCCCTGAGCGTAAACCCTAGCTTGTACCAGCTTCTGCGCCTTGGTCAAGTATGGATTTCTCCCTACTAATCCGAGAGCAATACCCATAGAAGCCACCCATGACGCCGTCACAATCGAATAGCGGTTCTCCCTTCCCCAGTCCTTGAATCTTTGGAAGGTGGTTTCGGCTGCCTTGGAGGCTTCTAGATCTGAACTTGCTTTGTCGCGGTATTGGCGGGCGGGGTCGCGGTTGAATTCGAAACTTCGGGAGGCTCGGTCGGCGTTGATGATGGCGGCGAATGTGCCAGAGGAGGTGACGAGGAAGGTTTTTAGGGGGAGAGTGAGGGAGCGGAAAGTGGGGAAGCGTTTGTGGGATGCGAAAACAGCTGCTCCGCCCTAGATACTGTGTTAGAATCTGCGGTTCAAGGATAAGATATTGAGGATTTTGATATCAAGGCCAATTCAACGCGAAATTGAGCTTGTGATACCTATCCAATTAGGAAAAGGCACATACCACCGCGAGACCGAGGATTCCACCACTGATACCCCCTTTCAAGGTGGCATTGTAATGCTGTTGCTCTTCTTCCTTGGTGAGAATCTTCATCGTGCAGTTGGTGTTGAAGTCAGAATTTGGATGTGGCTTGTGAGGGGTGGTTCGTTGGCTGCTCTGCGCAGGGATTCAGATGTCGTGTGGGCTCAGTTGGCTTTGTGAATGGCGAAAGAACCTTGTATGCGATTGCAGTTTTGGACTTCCTGCTGATATGCTTGCAGAAATTGTGCGTGGAGGAGGTCTTGATGGCGTGGGATGTTATTGCAGGAAAGAATGATGGAAATCGAGGATTCTCGTAGGATTATATTCAAGATGGATTTTTTTCGCGGGCTTTGTGTATCCCGGTATGTTACGGGGTAGGTCACCGGAAATGCTCAAACTCGAGTGTTTGTTCGCGAGTAACAAGCTCATTTGCTGCGGGCTGCTGACATCACAGAGCGTAAAGTGGTGTGACGACACCGAAGCCCGTCAAAAAGAATGCCGAAAGATCTCCTCAGTTCACCGATACGGCGACTGCGAAAGCCTGTGCGACAATGCAACAGGCACTTTCCGATAACCTCCTCATTACTGTGCAGTTTGCATCATTTGCCATACGACCTATGGTATTTTTAATACATGGATTATTAAGCTGGATATAAACATCTGTGCATCTCCAGCATTTCCAGCATCTTGTTTTTGGATGTTGCTGCTTCATCGCGATCTTGCGGACGAGTAACCTTATGGGGCCAGAATCTGGAAAGGTATGGGCATCTCGAGGTGGCTCCATCCTCCTCTTATCGAGCCGACCAGCCAGATGTGATACCACTTCACATATGCGGAGACATCACTCCTCCGTGGAATCTAGATTTCTTACATATGCATGTTTCCTGCACCCTTCACAGGAAGGGAAGAGGGACAGCACCATATTTATTGGACGACGAGGTGAATCGAAGGCCCAGATTATGCGCATTTTGATTAAAAGCATGATGAAAACCGGTAGGAGGAACCCGCAGATTGTTTCCCAAGGTATTACTGGGCTCCTCTCGATTGTAGACATATATCTGATGAATCTGATGATAATACCAAGGAGCCCTGGAAGCGCCGAAACTTGAGTAGATCCTCAGTTTTGATTGACGGAAATTGTTATTTTCTTACCATTGACTTTCTTCGGAATTTTGTAGTTAGAAAAATAGAAGGGCTTTCCTGCGACTCTTCAGTACCTGGCACTGACTTCGTACATGATGACTTACAGCTCAACAACTGAAGCGAGGGAGTACAGAATAAAGGCCCCTGACGACAAACAGCAATCATGTTCGACTCCCGCTGTGACAGCTTGAAGCCATCCCGTCACTGGAGCCTGTCCTCCCGGCTTGCGTCGCCTCTGCCTCTCAGCCGATTCGTCATTACTTTAGCCAGCATGTAAGACAGGGCTTCTGCGGCTTGATCTTTGATCTTGAGCAAGCGGCGTCCAGCGACAGGCAGAGTCGCTTGTAATGACTGCCATTCGACTCATGCAGATGTCTAGGTGGAACTTTATTGTTCCAACACGGACCTCTACGCAGCGAGCAGCAAGACCACAGCTGAGCGTCATGCGTTCTTGGGGCACACCTGAACCCTGGCCATGATGAAGTAATGGCGGGACTGGGCTGTTTGCACAGATCCAGCTGCCAGGAAAGCCAGGATGGCCCTCATTGGAACTGACTGGCTAGGTCCCTCCATCAAAAAGGTGGCACACTAGCATGGCATGGTATGGCCAGATGGAGTCCCTGGGGCCCAAGAAGAGCCGACGACAAAGCTCCGTTATTATTTATTGCCTTCGGCGCTCATGGCCGTAGCCATCGTCGAAACCACCTCCAGCTTGGAGCCCGTGAATTAGATATATCCCCACTCACCGCTCCCTCACTTTTAGACTTTGTGCTACCCTTTAACTTACCTCACCGTCCCTCTGCTCCCATCTTGCATAACCGCTTCCCTCTAAGCACCAAGCAGCGTGGGGAGAGTTAATAAGTCAAACGCCGACACACCACAGAAAGTGTCCCAGATTCCCAAAACACCTCAGACGGCATACTCTTGTTCTCATCGCCTGCCCTGCTCGCTCTTTCTCCATCGTGAGAATTAAATATAAACTGAGTTCTTGTTGTATAATTATTTATCCCGTCCACGACTCGAGACGCTGCTGCAGGTGGACTCTAGTGATGGCTTTAGGCGATTGGCTGAAAGTTGCCAATACTAAGGTTAAAGCGGCCTCTAATGCTGGTCCTCCGTCGCCTTCAAGTCCACCTGAATACTTCGACTCGGGCTCTTCCAGTTCAACTCTCGATCAACCTTCCACGCCCAACAGTGATATAGATCGTTCTACGATGCCGATGACCTCACCTATCAATATTGCCACACCAACAAGAAACGCATCATCGTCTCCCTCATCGCAGGGCAAAAAGAGTTCAAATTTCCACGACACCGATACCCGGACCTCTGCTATGATGAGTGGCACCGCGTTTGACTCGAACATGGGGAGATCGAGGCAGGACTCATTTGCTGGTTCCAAGCCTATATCTATGAACATTCAAAACAGAAACCAGGAGACTCGACAGCGACGTGAGAGTCTGGCGGGGAGTTTGGTCCAAGGCATGAGCTGGGGAGGCGTTTCTGTCGGAAGCTGGATTAGAGATGAGTAAGTCATGTCGCGTGGTCATTGTAGACCTCATTCTCTGCTATAAACCTCGAGTATTACGTTACTGCCTGAGATTGTACTCGGCGCCATAATTCTTACCAGAGGCTGACCTGCTCTTAGTATTATTATGGCCGGCACCTCTCCATTTCCATACCAGTCACCTTCATACCACTCCTCTTCCTACTTACCGAAGCTCGAAGCAAATTTCATGAAGGATTTCGCATGTTGTGGCCAAACACTGCCGACGCTCCACGATCTGCTACAGCATTACGAAGAGAGCCACGCCCAACAAACCCCACAATCATTAAGAACTACTTCCGCAGCAGCGCGGGCAAGAGAGAATTCGACTCCGAATAGCAAGGCAGCAATTGCGGCACAAGCAGCTACCGCAGTTCAACAACAGACTCAACAGCAGCAAAATCTACAGGTGCAGCCTCCTCGACCGCAAGGCTTGCAGATGCCTCAAGGCGGAACTAGCGTCGGTGGAATCCAGTTAATGAGACAACAGCAACAATCGCAGCCATCAACTCCAGTTCAAAAGAATGTACAGCCCGTTGTGGATACGGAGATGGATGGGGTTGAAGATATGGAGATGGATGACGCGATAGGACCTTTAGATAACGCCCCGGAGACGCCTGTGCAGCAGAACTCTCAGCCTGTGCAAGCAGCACAACAATCGCTCTTCGGACAGCAACCTAGACCAACCTTAAACCTGAACTCGGGGGGCATGCAACACCAAGGACTTAGAACTTCACAGCCACCAACTCCTGCAACATCTGGCTTTGGCTTCCAAAATAATCCGACAGTTTCCTCTGTAAACACCCCTACGCTCAGTGCTCAACCTATCCAACAGCAATCCCAACCATTCTCACCAGATACCTCGGTTCCTGGAACTCCTGCAACCGAGGAGGAGGACTACTCTACTATGCCCATGAACATGACAAACATGAATATGCACATGGCAGGCTTGAATTTCCCCTTTGGATTTGGTGCAAACGACTTGGGGTTGGATCTTTGCATTGATGAGCCTGCCAAGCGACTTTACAGTCCAAATGGTGGATTCAGCAATCAGAGAGCAATCCAACAACAGTTTGCACAATTTAATTTGACTCAAGGTCAAGGTCCTTATGACAATAACAGCGAACTGATGAGAGCTTATCGACAGCAGCAAATGATGGCAATGAACGGAATGGGAAATACTTCAGCTGCAGCTATGATGATGGCAGAGGAGCACAAGCCATTTAGGTGTCCTGTCATTGGTTGTGAAAAGGCCTACAAGAACCAAAACGGTCTTAAGTAAGTACTATGAAATCTATAAAATGCAATTACTAACCTTCTTCAGGTACCACAAGACTCACGGTCATCAAACCCAGCAGTTGCACGAAAATGGTGACGGCACTTTCTCGATTGTAAATCCCGAAACATCCACACCTTACCCAGGTACCCTCGGCATGGAAAAGGAGAAGCCTTACAAATGCGAGGTTTGTGGCAAGCGATACAAGAACCTGAACGGTTTGAAATATGTAAGCAATCCTCCCGATTATGCCGGGACCTCGGCTGATATCATGATAGCACAAGCAACATTCGCCTCCTTGTAACCCCGAACTCAAGCTCAACAGTCACATTGCGGCTGCGGGCTTGGGTGGTTTGGGAGTCAACGTGGCTGGCTTACCTGGAATTGGTGAGGAGGGATTGATGTGAAATCAGAACCTCGAGCTCCAAAACCAAAACCAGCAAGCTGCAAAACTTAACAAGGTCTTTTCTTTCGTCACATACATCGGCGTCTTTTTTTCCACAAAATTGCATTGGGTGGAGTTAATGCATCACGAGCCAAGACTATACCCCGGATAGATTGATTGGGCGAAGATATTTGGGCTGGATAGAATTTGATTTACGACCTGCGACTACGAGTACGTACACGAAAAAAGCACTCGATATCGGATGCATGAAACGATACCTACCCTTCTCTGGTCATATTCGCCTGGCGGTGTCGCTCGCTGCTTTTCCTTGCTGCGGCTCAAATACAAAAGTTTCGAATGGTCATTCGTTTCTTCCTTTTTCGTGTTTATGGAGTTGCGTTAATATGGGGGGCGTAATGGATGGAAGTAGTGGTGTTCATAGATTGCTTGCTTTGTTTATTACCCTTCCTTTTGTATTTTTGTATGGATGGATGCCTTTGAAACCGTCTATAAGACAGGAAAGATTTGATGACGGCTTGAGCTACATATATGTAGTGAGGAAGAGCTCTCTCTATATTGATGAGAAGTGAAGAAGAGTGGAGTGGACACTGCAGTACATTTGCTACAAGCGATGGAAAGGCAGGAGGGGAATGGATTGAAAACGTTGTTCTTGAGTATAATAGATGAGCTACAGCTCTGCTGTGTCGAGATTTTAATCGTTGTTCATACTACTCTACTCTGCAACCTCCGTGAGATCCATCAATCAATTACTGGGTTCGCCTCAACTAATAATTAAGGAGGTGCTCAATTGACTTTCTAGCTTTCTAACTTAGTAACTTTCTTTGCCCCTCGCAATCGTGTTTGTCCTCGCCACTTGCCACGCGCCTCGTCACGCTCTATCTACCTACCTACGAACCCATCTAGCTAAGAAATGCCCCAATGCTTGATATTCCAACCAATGCAAACAGCGTTTCCAAGGAGCTACCGTACCGGTACGGTACTGCAACTTTAAGAACCGACCTACGCTGCTACGCATGCACATCATACGGTACTGTAGCTGTAAATGGGGCCCTCCGTATAGTAACGTCTATTGTACGGAGGCGAGGGAGGTTTGTGGTAGGTTGGCACACCAATCTAATGACGCGGATGCAGGAACATGACTCGACTAATTTGTTCCCGCGTTTTGTTTGTATCGTGGAGACATGCAAATCATATGTGTGTGTACAGTAAGCGAGCTTACGAGTTGCGGGTTACGGGTTACGGGTTACCCCTTGGGGTTTGTATTTCCTGAGCAAATCACAATCTACAGTATGTACCCTGGGGCTTGTGCTGGTACGTTGACCCGTTGATGGTGGGTTTGGTCTGATGGAAGGGAGGGTAATCAGGGGATGAGTAAGGATGGGGGGATGAAATGTAACATGTGATGTCATTATTGGAATTTATGCTGGTGAGGGTGGTGGGTTTAATATGTTTTGCTTTTTTGAAATATATTGTTGTGCAGTTTGTGATGTTGGATAGAGTTTCGCGAGTCAGTGGGTTGATTGGTAACTTGGACTTTTCGTGGTCCGGAGATCGGGTTGAGACTTCAGACCGGTGACCGTACGGAGAAGACGTCGATTTCTGGTAAGTGTGTTGTGTGAGTATTGTGAGGGAGGGAGGGCTCGTGGGTACCTGTTTTTCTGGAAGTTCGGAATTGGGCTTTGGTTTAACTTGGTTGTGTTATGTTGAAGCTGTTGACGTGCCCCGCGCTGAGGTGAGACGTTAGATGTGTGGTCATTGTGTTGCAGGAGGAGGGAGGGGTTAGCCGCTGCAAGCAGTTTAGGGAGTTGAATTAGCCGTTGCGGGCGATGGCGGGGAACTCTTGGAAGTTACTGTACAGAGCAGCAAGAGTCGTGTGTGTTGTGGAGAAGAGTGGTTGTGGTTGCTTATGGCTTGTCGCGGGGAGCACTGTGTTGCGTTTGTGAAATTGCAGTTGTCTGATCCAACTTCCATTTGCGCGTCTGGGTCTTTGACCCTTTGCGGATAGGCGGAGAGGCGTCAATCGGTGAGGTGGAGGTGGAGGCCAGGAGGTGGAGGCCAGGAGGTGGAAGTCCGGAGGTTCCCGATGTGCTTGTTAGAGGTGTTGAGCTAGGGATCTGGATCGAGATAGAAAATCATAAGGTTGAAAGATCAGTTCATTTGAGTCATTTCCATGATTCGCACTGGACGAGAGCTTTCTGTTGGAAAGAAACATTGGAATTTTGAGACAGGCTTTCCTACTTGAGTCTCCCGGGAAGCCCGTCAAGTGTCAGTCTCACTTGAGGCACAATCCTATTGTGGCTTTTTGTCTTGCGTATAGCAGCAAAGGCCGAAAAGAGTCCCACCTATTCCCGCGCAAGTCATCTCTGCACCTACAGCACCAAAAGTCTCCAGTGGTGAAGAACTCACCACTCGTACACGCATGTGGCGTTAGTCCCTGCATGTCCTTCTGTCTTGCCGTGTTTTACAAAGCCAATTGCGTGGCTCAAAAATGTCGGAGCTCAGCTGCATCTCAAGACCACTTCACCTCACTCACTCACTCCAATTGCCTTCTCTCACCCATCAGTATAATTTACCGGACCAACCGGCCTCACCGGCAAAAATGCCCTCCTGGAAATCCAAAACAGGAAAATGGGTAAACTTGCCCTGCCTTGATGTTATTATTCTTTTTTATTCCTAAAGTAAATTTGGAAGTGGCTGGCGGCTGAACGAACGAACGGCCTCCTCCGGTCCAGGAACGAGAAATAACGCCCCCACGAGTCTCCACCAACCGGGGCAAGCAGCATTTCTATTACCACACCGCTCCCCACTCTGGTCGTCGCGTTAATAACCTCGCGTAACTTGTACGGGATATTATTAGCAAATGGGTGAGGTGGACTGTGTGGAAGAATGGATGCCATAGAAGATTCTTGGTGTCTTCGATTTCAGGGCTGAGGAGATTACGGAGTAAGATGGTATGCGCGAAATTGTTGATAGGTCTGGAACATCGGCTGACCCCGAACACATCGGGTCGGTTGGAGAATTGCCGTGTGCCGGAGTTGTGCCGAGGGATTTGGCCGACGCCGACGTCGCGGTTTCCGGGGTTTGAAAGATGTCGCGCTGCTTTGAGGTTTGCATTGGTGATGGAGATGAGGTGTCACGGACTCACCAAGGTGGAAGCGCTGTAACCGCTTTGAGCGACGTCGAGACAAGCTCCTTTTACGAGAGAAAGGGGTGAGAGACGTGGCGGACTTGAGATGAGGCTGAGGCGGTCGACGCGGCCTGGGGATGCGTATGCTTGTGTGACTGTTCTAGAATGACGGAGGTTATGTCTCGGGTATTGGGGATCATTGGATGAGGGGCGAGGTCGGAGGTGGGCATCCATTTGTTTTATTGATGTTCTTTGAAGGAGAGTGTTTGCTTGTTGTGGTGTGAGGGAGTATCCTGGAAGTCTTCAAGTAGAGATGAAGGTTAAGGACAGGGCTGCAAGATTCTCAAATTGCATAAATAAATGTAGCTGGAACCCTTGAAGTCAGGGGATTTTGAGATGAACTTCCATGAGCGTATTTCCGACGATGTTTTGAATGTTTGTTTCATATTTGGTTTTTAAGCTTTGTGGATATGTTCCTTTTTCAGGATTCAAAATCGGGATGGTTGTAAACAGTTCGTGTGGTTTCTCTATACCAAAGGCCTCTGAATCAAAGAATGCCTTTACTTCTGCAACTCACTAAGGCCCAGTAGCCGGATCCTGACGTAGAAAGAGCAGAATAAAAAAAATCGATATTAGCTTAAACGAGATTGGACTCTCAATCTTAGAAATATCTACTTCATATGACCTTTCGAAGTTTGAAATTTTGTGTTAGGAATGCCTTCTGGTTTTGATGTTCTTTGCCTAGCGTACCCACATATACGCCCTGGCCAAACGCACTCAAGGAGTTAGCGCCATGACACGCGCAAGAATACACTCAAAACTCGCTCATCATCTCAAACCACGTCAACATGGCCAGCTCCGGTTCTGCGGAAAACCATCCTGACGGTGGCTCGGAACAGGTTGGTAGATCAGTGATATCACAGCTAGAGAAGCTTTCTGTCTGCGACCCAAGCTGGGCTGCCCACCTTTGCTCAAGATGCGCTTCGATGACAAGCACGGCGGAAGGTCTTCGAGACTTGATCTCTCCACAAGGCTACACACATCACATCGTCTCCGATCTTGAACAATCGGCAGGAAGCGGTTGCTCGTTCTGTGCTTCAATATTCAGCACTCTATCTCGTGGTCACTTGTATCCACCAGACCCCGATGGCCAGCGTGTTCGGGTTGGATTCGAAGAGATGGTACAAGTACGAGCATCAATTTCTGCTTATTACGAAGAGAAGGGACGGTACAGTAAACATGGCCTTTCAAACGCTCCGATTCTGATGCTACAAAATGTCACCGTAGACTTCATCTACAAGGGCAGGAAGTGTCTTTTTCACATTCCAGTTCCAGGCATGCCCTTTTACAAGTCAAAGATTCTTGCTTTTCAGGTTTTTGCAGACATATCTGATCCATTTTATATTTGTGGAGTTGAAGTAGCAGGTAGGTTTTTGAGATGAGAAGGGTAATAGATACTGATCTTCTTCAGGCAATCGAGGATTTGTTTCGTTTGACCGAAGACCTCTCCGGATATCTGTAACCAATAGGCAGATGATAGAAGCGAGCAAACGGTTGCTAGATGATTGTGTCACTAACCACTCTTCGACGTGTCCTTCTGAACCCAAAGTACTTCTACCGTCACGTGTAATCGACGTCAATTCAGACGCAAACCAGGAGGGACTCAGTCTACACATCTGCGCGCCAGATGAGCGAGGTTGCTATGCTGCACTGAGTTATTGTTGGGGATACCCTCCGCCTTTGTTTGTTACTACAAGGTCTACGCTCGAAGATCTATCGAAGATTGACTGGAGTCAGCTACCGCCCACCATCAAAGATGCCGTGACTGTCACCCGGGGCTTGGGGATACGATTCCTTTGGGTCGATGCGCTGTGTATTGTGCAGGACGACGAAGCGGACAAGACGGAACAAATCAAAGTCATGGGCAGAATCTACAAGACTGCAGCAGTTACAATCGCGGCTGCAAGTGCTGCGAGTGTACATGAGGGCTTTTTAGAAGATCGGCCAGTCCCAAGTATTCCGTTTCCTATCTCTAAGTTTGGCACAGGCGATGCCACTGGGAAAGTCTGGATTCATGAAAATACCATCGAAAGCCCTGATGAGCCTTTGGACAAACGCGGATGGACATTGCAGGAATCACTTCTCTCTCCTCGAATTCTATACTATGGCTCAAAAGACCTCATATGGAAATGTCAAGCAAAACCTTTCCTGCCCGTCATCTCATCGCATAATCTCTACAGCACAAACAACAGTTGGAGTCAGATTCATCGTCTTCCACCAGCAATCTTCATTCCCTCAGAGACGGCCACATCAGTTTCTGATTGTTGGGCCTGGATTCAATCCGCTTATTCTCAGCTGAAACTTTCGCTTGCGGAAGATAGATATCGAGCATTGGGCGGGATTGTCGAAGAACTCCAGCGCGTAACGGGGGATATATATATTGCCGGCGTCTGGAAGAACAACATTGCGAGAAGTCTAGCTTGGTTTAGATCCAAAAATGTGGTCAAAGAGGCGGCTCCATATACTCCCCCTCCTCGTCCTTCTTGGTCTTGGCTTCCGCGCTTTTACCCAGCAAGAACAATGGATGTCCGCGAGGATGACGACAAGGAGAAGAGGGTACAGCTTTTGAATTGGTCGGTGAAACTGGCTGATGAGGGTGCACCGTTTGGACATGTTGAAGGAGCAGAGCTTGAGGTCTCAGCTTGTATAATTCAAACGACGAAAATTCCTTCTGAAATTTGGACAGATGAGTCGAGTGTTGAGTAAGTCCAATCGCATTTATTATTCTTTGTTCGCATCTTTTGGCATTTACTTTCATTTTCATATCTCCCCTCCCACCCCGAAAGCGCTTCATTTTATCAATACTCTCACACCGCCTCGAAATGCCAAGTTACTAACTCCAAATCTTGTAGACTGATGCTAGATTTTGATATCGCGGATGAAAGCGTCCAATTATCAGCAAATTTCGTCGGTGAGCAATATTATTACCTACTTCTAGGGAACTGCGGTGCTGGTACAGGTGCCCTTTTGCTACAGTCTCTAGGGGATAACTCCTTTATCAGACTGGGTATATCGGCATTGAACGGTAGGAAGTCTGCCATGTGGTCATTTGAGGATGTTCAGAGAATGAAGATTAGGTTTTTATGAGTTTTTGATGAATTCTAGGCGACTGATAACTGTCGAGTTCGTCCAAAATTGTTATGCTATCCTTGAGGATATAGGTAGCGTAGCTTGAGTAAGCTGGGCTGAAGGAGCGGCTGCAAGAGCGGATGCACGGGAGGATGTATGGGCGGGTGCATCCGAGGCCAAATCGGAGTTTCGGACGAATCACAGTCAGCTCTTGGGGCAATTTACGACACGACCAATATTAAGGTACTGAATTGTACTCACTGTTTCAATATTGAAATGTTTCTAACCCATAAGCTAGGATTGAAAGGATCCTGCGTGGGCACTATTAGCACTCGGATTCCAAAATCAATTGATCGAGGCCTTTGTATTAAGTGAGAGCTGAATAGATTTGAATTTGATTTGCTTAAGTTACGAGTGGACCAAAATTTATTTTCTTAAAGGGTCGTTGATGCAGGGCACTCCCCGTGGCTTGGGAAGACGGGGGTTGTAAGGGAGTTTGTTAGGAGGGCTGCTAGCGAGGTGGTGGGTTGAGGAGGAGGGTTGAGTGGTTTGATAGATTTTGTGATGGGAGGGTTGGAGGATAGAATTTTGAGTTATATTGAAGTGTCGCAGACTTGTGTAAAACTTGAAAAGCGTCAAACAGTCACAAGGGAAAGAAATTCCTGCACATTAGATTCAATTCTTCAAATTCCTCGTAGTGAAACAATACGCGCGGAATGTGTTGTGTGCGGACCGAAACTCGTCAGAAAGTCAAAGGGGGGCTGTCCACGTGATCATGGTCCGAGCTCCATTATCACGTGTAAGTTCGATCGCTTACAGAACGCGCTAAATTTCAGGCCTAAATTTCTTGGAAGTGTCTAGGTCCGGGCCTTCGCAATGACGTTGCAGTTTGGAGCTTCCTTTGAGCTACCTAAACAACACACGACTTCCACGCAACCCTTCTTCCTCCCCTGAACACAACCTCTCCGTCTTACGACATTGCGTACGCCCTCTAGAAGACACCTTTCCTCTTGTGAGTATATCTTATCCTTTGTTCTAACAATCTCTTTCACCGCGAAAGTTTGAATGCAGTAGCCTGGTCAACAACTGACCACATTCGAATAGGACACGATTCGCAGCACCGCCTCCCTCGAAAATAATAACAACACAAAGCCTTCAAGATGACGCTCTACTACAGCCTTGTAAGTTGGCATCCCATTATTCTATCTTCTGATGGTAGTCTTTGTTCCCAATTTCAGCATATCCAAAATCTTTTGCGGGCCTCACGATGTGTAGACAAAACTGACATGGTTTAGGTCTTCCTCCTACTTGTGGCAGAGATGGCACTCTTCATGCTGCTCATCATACCCCTCCCATTCACGATCCGCCGAAAGATGTTTACCTTCATGTACGTTTTCTGATGCCCCTCCACAACAATTGCTCATAACCTTCGCAGAAGCGAGAGTCCACTGGTTGCGAAATTACAATATGGGATGAAGATTACATTCATCTTCATCCTAATCCTGTTCATTGACAGTGTCAACCGTGTCTATCGCGTACAAGTCGAGCTTGCCGAGTCAAACAAGCAACAGGGCGGGTATGTAACCTTTTTCCAAATCACCAACTCTAAGCTAACAAACTAGTAGAGTTGCGGTCATGGGCCATGAGCGCATGGAGGTTCAAGCACGAAAATTCTACTCTCAACGAAACATGTACCTCTGCGGTTTCACACTCTTCCTCTCCCTAATCCTCAACCGTACCTACACAATGATCCTCGATGTCTTGCGCCTTGAGGAGAAGGTCAAGAAGTACGAAGGTGACAAAGCTGCTGGCGGAAAGGGAAGTGAGAAGCTTGCCAACGCTGGTAATGCTGGTGAAATTGGCAAGCTCCGAAAGGAATTGGAAGAGAAGACCAGAGATTTGGAGACCTTGAAGAAGCAGACCGAAGGCTTGAGCAGAGAGTATAACCGATTGGGTGATGAGAAGAGCCCGGTTGATTCTACCCCAAAGAAGGACAGGTAAACAATAATGAAGGCGTGAAATATGCAGCTAGTGTGAAGTGGTATCGCAGGGGTCGTTGGGGATTTGTTGGTGGGTCTTGGTGAAATTGGGAACTAATTTCATGGTTGCCAAAGGATGGGTGCGGTAGTGGCATATGATGATGCATCTGAGAAAAAGTGGTATTTTACGAGGCGTCGGCGGGATGAGTCTTTATTACCACGTGTTATAGTACTGAATGGATGTTCCTCCTACTCAAGGATGTGGCGCATCCCAAATCGTGAACGGATCAGCGTGGAGATGATTTGCCATAAAAAATGTATTGTATTGTATTGTATTCATAAGATGCAAATTGCATCAATCGCAGGTGCGTTTCCCCACGTGCCTATGAATGAAACTGCTGACGCTTTCCACTTCGATATCATAAAATCCGTTACCTGACCTTGCTTACCGCTACGAAACCCTTCCCATTAATAGGAACATTCCTTTCACCTTTCCATCAACACCTAGTGTTGTTTCCCACTCCACTGACATCCAACCCCTGTTCAATTCTGTCTAACAAAAAGTTCGTTCTCCTCGCCAGATTCTTCATCCTCACCAGTCAAATCAATCTGCAAAGGCTCTCCATTTCTAGCTCTAACCCTCTTGGCCCTGTGAGTCTCCTCGCCATCTTCTGTCTTGATTCTCTTCTCGCCCTGGGAACTGCCTCCCTCAACTGAGCCAGAAAAAGAAGCGCTACTGCCTTGACTATTTTCAGTCATAAGTGATGCCAAAAGAGCGCGTTTCTGCTCATAAGTGAGGCCGCTCGTTACGCTATTGGGATCGAAGCCTGGTATTGCTGCCACACTTGGAGCTCGTGGAGCTGAGGAAGCTGGCGTGGGAAACGGGATTGGGGACGGTGATGGAGACGGGGAAGGGGTTCGTGGAATGATTTGAAGTTGCTTAAGAGACTCTATTTAAACAGTTTTAGTAAGTGTAAAGCCAAAAACTGCCAGATGTTATAGAGAATTACCTTCTGATCGATACAGGAACTTAAATATCACAAGCGGATAATCTTCGCCGTCCAGCCTGTTCGTTCTCCAAACATCGCCTCTTTTTACCGTTGCCGGCTTACTCAGTCTAAGCACGCATGCCAAATTAGCTTCTCGCTGCCAACGATATACCAGAAACGGATTTTGGAGGACGTACACTGTGCCGTGGCTCTTTGCGTCGCCACCCTTCAAAGCTCTCTCGGGTACACAAGTATCATCACCCTTTTCGGTCAAAAACTTTTTTGCGTCACCAGGAGTATCTCCACCTTTCTTGCCATAATCCGTACGCCAGACCGTGATTTCGATCAAACCGACCTTTTGCAGTCGTTGAGCTAGTCTTTGAATTTTGCCAGCTTCGACATCAGTGGAATCTGCTATTCTGTAAGTCTCCTCCTTTCCAATCGAAACAACCGCAGAGAATACAAGACAAGAAAATAAGGAAACTTACTTGTCTTTATCTCCACGAATCTGAATGTCTGCAATTTGCAACCCTTTCCCTTTCCCTGTTTCACGCCACAAACCACATCTTCCCAAACACCATTCTGTTTCTTGACCGCCGGCCTAGCGGCTGTAGAGATCCAAGCGGGGACGCCATCTACACTGATATTAAAGACGGTCTTTGATCCCATTTTGTTGGAGTGAGGCGGAGACACGGCGACCTTGATGCTAAAATCTTGGTTGGTCTCTGACTTGATGTATTTTGAGATGGTCACTGAGGCTTTGTATTTATCGGCGTCGGAGTCGAGTATATCTGCCTCGGTTTTGTCCGGGTCGTCGTATTCGTACGCCGGATGGCCGTTGACTAGGATTTCGGCGGTGATGCCGGGGTGGAATGTTGCGATTGCCATATGGGAGGTCTAATTGGATGGGATAATCGGAGATTGTTGAGGGGTATTTGGATTGCCTTCAAGAAAGGACAATTGGATTTGTTGGAAGATGGAATTGGAATACTTGTGAAGTTGATGGGTTGAAGTTGATGGGTTGAAGTTGATGGGTGAAGGTGATCGATAAGTGTTGAAGTCAAAGGCAGATGCAAAGAAGACGAAAGAGGAGGAGGAGCGGGGTAATTCTAGTGAATTAGGGGGCAACTCGGATGATTACTCTGGATCCCTAGTTCGTGAGTTGAAAGTGAGAGCATTATTTGACTTGAGCCTTTACAACTACGGGTCATCGAGACAAGGAATTCTTGGGACTACATACTTGAGGGTTTAGTTATGTCTGATCATTTAACAGCTTTTCCAGATAGTAGGACTCTTCGATTAATCTAAACTTATTTTGACTGGCTTTTCGAAATGAGTTGCATTTGCGGCTACTATTTACAAGTATCTCCCTTCCACTATAATCATCATCCGCCTTAATGCTCAACGTTGCTTCCCCTAAACCCCTTCAATATACGACCTCAAATGCCTCAACGCAAATGTCTCTTCAGCTCCATCCATCCATCCATTTGCCTTCTCCACTTAGTCAAAAACCACCACAGAATCTTCATCATCAGTTTCAGTAAGATCAATAAAAACCTTGCTAATCACCTTCTTAGACTTCTTTCTGGGAGGCGTAGCTACGTTCTCAAGCCGTTCCTTCTTTATCATGTGCTCCTTCTTGACTGCTGTCTCCTTTTTAATCGCTGCTTCGCCGTCACCCCCGTTCTAGTCTTCCGTCAGAAAGATGTTTTAAATGGGCATTTTGGATAATACTTACCGTCATGTTCAAGAACTCGGCTAGCTTTCTCTTCCTTCCTGGCGAGAGGCTTGTAATTTTAGCAGCTAGATCCGAAGCATCGGGAAGCTCTGGCTCTGGACTTGGGGTCGGAGTCGAGCGTACGATGTGCAGTTGTTTTAGTGCTTCTGTACGTATGTAAGAAATTTTTCCATGCTATGTAAGAAATAAGGCGTACCTTTAGAACGATACTTAAAGACAAAAACAGCTCGAGGATAATCATCCCCATCAATCTGCTCAATATCTCTCATTCTATAATTGACGTCGTGGTTAGCTGTGCCAAACCTAAGCGGTAAATACCAAGTCAGATCACTCTCGCCAAAAAATAATTAAAGTAGTATCACAAGAAGTTATAAGTTCGCAACTTACGTAGTCCCATGGGACTTTGCTTCCATCACCAAAGACTTCTCATGTACTTTGCCTGAAAAGTCGACGCCGTAATCTGGTGTTTCCTCTCGTGCTCGCTGCGCTGCAGTAGCTCCCCGATAAACTTCAACGATGATTTCTCCCACTTCTGACATTTTGTTCTTCTGCTCTTCGATTACTGAGTTTCTCATTCTCTCATCCGCTACCATACCAACACATTATTAGTAATAAACCCACCCAAGCAAAGCAAAGTAAAGCACAGCACCAAAAAAAAGGAAAAACTCACTAGTCTCAATCTCCCCAAACCTCATCTGCCTATACATAAAATCACCTCCCTGAGGATTCTCCACCAGCGGCCCGGCAACAAAATCCTCCCATTCACCACCGTCAAAATCGCCTTCACATAATAACGGTTCTCGAACCCATTTTCCGTCTACGAATACGCGGAAGATTAAGACTTCGCAGTCGAGTTTGAAGGGCGGTTTGGCGGAGACGTTGACGGTGAAGGCTGCGTTAGTGGTAGAGGGGATGTAGCAGGTTTTGGTGATGAGGGCATGGTGCTTGGTTAGTTTTTGGGTGCGGAAGGTGAGGGCTCGTTGGCCGTAGCAGGCCGAAGATGGGGAGGTGTCTAAGGCGGACATGTTGTCTCAGATGGCGCTTAGATGATCCGAGAAAAATGATATTTTTGATAAATGATAACTTTAATAAGAAAAATTGAGGCAAGAAAAGCGAGAGATCATGGATTCATGGGCTCATGAGATGGAAAAGATACATGTCTAACTTGGACTGAGATGCTACGGGATGTAGATAAAGAGATCCTGACGATTACCAATTAGGCCGTCGGTCGGGATTTGTTGAAACTCCGAGTGCCAAGACACGTGGCCGGCCTCGAGAAACTTGCCGCCGGACACTTATTCTGAGTTTGATGATGTTGAGGTTATTCCCACGATGTTTGGAATGAATTTAGAAGAGGTGTGACATGCAGGAGCTAGGTTTAAGTTGGATAATGTAAAAAATTAAGCCCTGTGGAAAGGGTGCAGTTAGAACAAGGCTAACGTGGCTTCTGATTGGCTGCGACTATGACACCACTGTGGATTATTGTCACAACATCATCCCCAAATCGCTTCTAGCAAACCTGCCGGTACCATACAAACTTCCTCACCTACTTCAAGATGTCTTTAGTTTCCGGACCTGGCCGCCCAGACGCATCTGCTCTCCCAGAGGAGCTGCAGCTTGCCATTGAACCACATGTGAAATATATCCAAAGCCTCGACTCGGTATGTCCTGCTTCTCGGCTGCCTGTTTTCCCCCACTAACACCTCTTAGCGGAAAGACGAGCTCGAATATTGGCTTACGGAACACCTTCGATTAAATGGACTATACTGGGGCTTGAACTCGCTGCATCTTCTTGGCCGACCAAATGCGCTTCCTCGCGATGAAACGATAAAGTTTGTGCTGAGTTGCCAGGACGAGAATGGAGGATTTGGAGCTGCGCCGGGACACGATGCGCATCTGTTGTATACCTGCAGCGCGGTGCAAATACTTGCTATGGTCGATGCGCTAGATGATCTTGAGAAGCTGGGCAAAGGGGAGGGCGGAGGAAAGCTTGCTGTTGGGAAATGTGAGGACTTCTGCTGATGCCTATCATTGCTTACATACTGATTGTGTTGCGGGAAACAGACATCGCGAGCCTCCAAAATCGAGAAACGGGAACCTTTGCGGGTGACGAATGGGGGGAGAAAGATACACGATTTCTTTACACAGCTTTCAATTCCTTGTCGCTGCTACACCTGATGGAGTTGGTGGATATGCAAAAGGCCGTGGATTATATCGTTTCGTGTGCCAATTTTGATGGCGGATATGGTGTCAGCCCTGATGCTGAATCCCATTCTGGACAGATATTTGCTTGTGTGGGAGCATTGAGCATTGCCGGACGAATAGACCTGGTGAACTGCGATAAGCTTGGACGGTGGCTCAGCGAAAGACAGGTGGAAGCTGGTGGTTTGAATGGCCGGCCGGAGAAGGTTGAGGATGTGTGCTATAGTTGGTGGGTAGCAACGAGCTTGAAAATGATCGGCCGGTTGCATTGGATCGATGGCGCTAAGTTGACGGAGTTTATATTGAAGTGTCAGGTTGGTATAGATGATCCCAATGCGAAATTTCGCTGACATTTTGCAGGATCCGAAGGAAGGAGGCTTTGCAGACAGACCCGGCGATATGGTCGATGTTTTCCATACGAATTTTGGACTTGCTGGGCTTTCGTTGCTGGAGCATCCAGAACTTGAAGAAGTCGATCCTATCTAGTAAGTTATCGACGTCAACCTTTCGAGGCTCTGCATACTGATCTGCGACAGCTGTATGCCAAGAAAAATCACTGAGCGAGTGCTTGGACGGAAAGAATGATGGAATTTCCAAGATGAATAAAAACAATATCATGCCCGTAAACTCTACAATTCAGAGTAATCTCGTTGTAAGTGAATGAGTTGTGCGGTCTTTCGTAGTCTCTCCGAAAGGTCTCCTCAAGATCTCCTGCCATCTAATAACCTACTATCAAATTAATCGTGGTTGGAGGATACAAGGCAGGAGAAGACTAAGATTCTCCATTCATGAGAGTTATCAGACTTCTCAGTAGTTTGCTTTCTCAAAAATTGGTGATACATGAGCCTTGCCCAGTTGCACTTTCGCAGTTGCCATATGGCTGCTTTAGTTAGAACGCAGAGGTCTTGGTCGAGTTTTTCCATATCATGCGCAGAGTAATGTAGCCCAGTAGGTTTGCGTATATCATATTATTATAAGTCTGCCCAAATTCTGGGAAAGGTGCTTGATATTACCTTCAGACCCTTCCAACTCGAGCTGATACCATCACGTGATGGGTACTTTCCCCTCATTTCACAATACGGCAGGAGTCGAGGCAACGCGTCCCGCAAAAAAGTATTAGAGCTTCCGGTTGCGGTGCCTGAAGCATCGCAGATGTTTACATGCAAAAACTTTCACCTTCCAACATCTCCCAAGCACCATTGTGACGCGTGTTGAGCAGCTGCACTTCCATCGTCCCTTCCTCTTTCCAACTTGAAAGAGAAGCTGGCATCGGTGCCACCTGCCGCCTGCAGCACCTCAACTTCGTCCTTTCCTCACTTTCCTTCTCTTCTTCATCTCTTCTCCCACTCTTTCCCATCGTCCACGCAGTACCACTCGAGCAATCACTCTATCACTCTTGCTGCATGTCAATTGTCTGCGACTCGAATACGAAGCCATTGTCAATGAGCTCCAATTGCTTCTACACTTGGGCAACCAGTGTACCCTGCTATTTCGACAGGTAGGTAGCCATCCTGCTTCCCTCCAGAAGCCGCGATGGCAGCCGTTGCTGACTTCCTCGTTCAAGCCGAACGACCACCACATCTGCGGTCTAAGAAAGAAGTCACGATAGCCTCCTTTCATTCTCGAGCAGTCGCAGAGAGCCATCCTTCCTGCAGTCACGATACAACACCACCGATTGCGGATCATTCAGCAACTCTACTCTAACGAAAGCAGGAACTCCTTTTCGGGAGACTGCAAAGATATCAACTCTGCAGGTAAGCTTAGCACCCTAAATCCTCTCCATCACTTGTATGCACAAAACTTCAATTGCACAATACGTACTCGATTGCACTGGCCGTGGTAGCGACAGCCTGGATTACAACCTCTGCCATCTCCGACGAAGTCATCCAGAAGAATTTGAGAACTCTGCGAAATCTGCCAGCATTCAGCAAGACTAGTCTTCCAAAAAAAAAAAAAACTAATTTAAGCTGTCGAATTGACGATATCCTTCCCGTTCATACGATTCCCTCGTCAGCAGGTTTGGTTTGGACGAAACGATGTAAACCTTGCTCTGCAGTATTTTCGAGACTTCCGACGAAAACAGAGGCTCAATATCCTACAAAAGCACAGACATCCATAGGATTGCAGACCTTTCAACGATTGGCATTCAACTTCTATTGTTGGTCTTCATAATGGAGTCCTCAATTTCTACTTCACGGCTATTCCAATGTCTGCAATAACAAGTCTGGGTGAAACTCAACTTCACAACAAACTTCAACTCTACGGAGAGCTCTGGACGGGAATTCACTTATAACATCTAACAGCAACTAAGATATTCACTAACCCTGGGAGAACCATCGCTTCCAATGAACCTCTTCACCTACATCTTTACCACTTCAGAAAATCGAATGTGCTAACCATGCTTGGTTTGTAGGTATTCACGATGCCTCCAAAGATGAAGCGCGAAAATACTGTCCCTCTATTATGCAGCCTCTGCCCGAAGAATCCTCAATTCTCAGACATTTCCCATCTTCTTACCCATATTTCTTCGAAATCACACTTGGCAAACCGATTCAAGCTCCAAATTCGTGCCCAGGCGGAAGAGGAAGCTAGAGATAAGCTTGAAAATTTCGACTTCTGGTACAGGACCCACAATCTTGATGGGCTTCTTTCAGAACGGTTGGCTATGAAAGAACAGAAGAAGGCTGCCAAGGATAAAAAGAATAGAGTATCCAATGGAGCTGTTCGCAGTCCTGTGAGTTCTATACCCTAACTCCCTCCCGGGTTCGAATTTGTGTTTCTGACCTCGATACTGAGCAGGTTAAGAAAGAAGAGCCTGGAAAGGAGGTGGCGCTCGCAACCACACCCGTCTACAGAGCTCCTGTTCCTCGAATGCATCTCTGGCCTACCACAGGAGTTAGCAGAGCAACACCTGTTGCTGATGAATGGGCAAACAGTCAAGTCTACGAAACCCCTACTGCCACCCGTAGGGTTCCCAATTTCGAACAAAGTGATACCCCAGCTGCAGCAAACATGTTGGATCCCAAGTATGGTGCCTTTCCCTCCTCTTTACCAATATATTAACTCGGACTTCCAGATTAACAACACCTTTCAAGCCCGAAGATGATGTTGTAACACAAAAGCTTACTGACAGTGCGAAATTGAAAGGCATCATTTGGCCAGGTATGGACTTGTTTGATTCGGCAACGCCTGAAATGAAGCGTATGAGAAACCAGCGCAAAGATGGCAATGTCCTTGAGCAGATGATGGCATTGTCTGCCGGCATCGAATCATCAGAGATCAGCTACTTTCCTAACGGAGAATTTAGGGGTTCTCGAGATATTTTTGGGCCACTGTCGGGGGAGAACAGTCCAGTATGTGCTTGAATCCCCTTTATCTATTTTTTCTTTTGGACAACATCATCCACGCGCATTGTTTGGCTTTTAGTACACAGATTATGTCACTTCTACTCTGCACTTGCGGACGTTTGATGAACAGCACCTTGACAGCTGTTGAATCTTTCGGTTGCTCATTGTGCTCTCTCCTATCTGTTTGTATCTCGGCTGTTGATTGGTGTGCCCTTATTCTGATTTCAATAACATTCGACGAAAACCACATTCCCCAAGTGGGCGCTCTTCTCATTGGATGTTACCGTGTTGATTCTTCGTCCTTTCAAGTAGCGGTGGCGGGAATTACAGTCGCTGCTGCCTCCCTCAGACCAAGTTTCATAACTCTGGGGATATCCCTAGCCCATAACTGACTTGGCATAGATCATGGAAAAGCAACCCTCTCCAAAGAAACGTCGAGTTCGCAAGCCAACATTTTCGGATGTCAATGGAAATGCCCCTCGCCTCCGAGCTCCACGATCCAGGAAGCCAACTGCTACGAAAAGCCCAGAAAAGCGGCCATCTTCATCATCCATGCAAGAACTTTCGACCCCCGGAGACCTCTTCTTGAAGCCTGCCCCAGCCCTCAATCCGTTGGCTGCCGCAACTTTTGGTCAGCAATTTGCACCGGTAACAGAGGAGGAAGATGAGTTCAGAATGACCATGGGTGGCGATATGAAGCAAAAGCGTTCATTTGGCATTTTTCAAGACGCGCCAGAGATCAGCCCAGGTACACACTCTATGGGAACTCCTCTTTCTCCACCACCAGCTAATTCAACATCCAGACCGAACGGAGAGCTCTTTGGAAGACCACCGGTATGTCTAATTCATTTTAACACTTCATTTACAGGCTAATAGTTGGTCTTCTTTAGCTTCGACTTTGCAAACCACGGGCTCCCACAATATCCGAACAATTCGACCTTTTCCAGCCTTATTTCCCCCACACCGGCACCCAAGACTTCCTCGATGCGCACTTATGGCAAAGAAAACCACAGACCCGACTTGTTGGATTATCATCAAGCTCGGCGACCTGCGCCTGTTGCGACTCACATTTACCCACCACAATACTTCAATGACTCAACATTTAATCCTTTGTATCACGGAGGCTATACACGAGCTTTCTCTTATGGCGATTATCAACACGGTTTCAACGAGGATATGAAACCTTTAGGATATGGTTCAACCTTCCAAGGAGACTTCCGACAAGTTGCTCCGATGACCCGAGCTTCTCAATCCCAAGGTCAACCTTCCAACTCAAACAATGAGGCCGGACCAAGCAACGGCATGCATTATGGAATGTAAGACCTCTAGATTTCAACTTATCACTTACGACGGGTTTAAGGGGGTTGGCGTTATTCGGGGGTCACGGAATGGCGATGGTGTTAGGATTTGCTTATTTGCTTGATCGACGCATTGCTATTTGACTCTCTTACGATCACATCATAACGACTTTATGAATATCTTGCGACGAGGCAGAATGGTCAATGGCATGATTCAGACTTGCATTTGTATTTGCTTAACTTTGCTTTTCAACTGGGGCTGTATTATAGAATTATGGCCAATGCCGAAATCAGTGACCCACCTGGTTAGTATCACTCTAGAATACAGGATGATTAACTTCAAGACTTGAAAGGTGCTCATATTCTGTCCATTCTATTGCATTATATAGGTTAAGGTAACGCCAATCAGCCCAGCCAATTCAGTTATGCCCCGTCAATAATATCATACACCGTTTTAAAACTTAAAAGCTCACAAGCCATTCCTGCCAAGCCCCTTGCACAATCACAAACAATTCTACAACTCTTCAATCCCAAGCACCAATTGATCCAACACATCACCCTCACCCTCACCTCCACCACCCAAAACACCATCCATCACCCTCGCCAAACTCGCCAGCCTTTTCTGCTTGACATCCATCTCCAGCTCCCTCGACTTCATGGCCGCGGTATCAAGAACGGTTTTCGGGACCCTTGCCAATCTCGCGACGTTTAGTCCGTACGAGCGGTGAGCAACACCTTCGCCTACTTCGTAGAGGAAGGTTATTTCTTCCTCGTTTTCTTCGGGTGGGTTGGAAGGTGATTGGTGGGGCAGCGAAGAGGCAAATGGGTCATCTTCATCGGTAGAGGCGGAGGTAGCAGTGAATTTCATATGCACATTCTTCAGCTCCCCTCCCTCTTCGAATCCTTGAGCTATCGTCGCGAGGGTCTGATAATGCGTGATGAATAAACATAAACACTTCGTTTCTCTCACGACCCAATCGAGGACGCTCCCAGCGATGGCAACGCCGTCATGCGTGCTTGTCCCTCTTCCCAACTCGTCGAGAATCACGAGGGATTTTGACGTTGCAGATTTCAGGATTGAAGCCGTCTCGCTGAGCTCGACCATGAAGGTTGACTGGTTGGTGAAGAGGGAGTCGGAGGCGCCCATGCGGGTGTAGATTCCGTCGAGGAGGCCGAGGTGCGCGGAAGTTGCGGGGATGTAGGAGCCTATTTGGGCGAGGATTTGGAGGAGGGCTACTTGTCTCACGTAGGAGGATTTGCCGCCCATGTTGGGGCCTGTGATTAGCAGGGCGCGCGTGGAGTTGGGGGTAGTGGATAAAGAGGTGGAGTTCGGGATGTAGTTTGTTGGGAGGAGGGCTTCGACCATGGGGTGGCGGCCGCCTTCGATTTGGATTTCTGTGGTGGAGGTGAAGGTGGGCTTGCAGTAGTTTGGAAGGAGGGCCACGGTCGCGAGGGAGAGGAGACAGTCGAGGTTTGCAAGGGCGGTGATGCTGTCTCGTAAGGGGGCGTAGTGGGCGGAGATTTGAGTGAGCAGGGCGGAGAAGGCGATGTCGCAGGCGGAGGAGAGGGATTCCTTGTGTTGGTCTCGTTCGCGGAGCATGCGGACTACGTCTGGGGTGTGAAACCGAGACACCTTTTTGGTTCCTGAGATCTTGCTCCATGATGCGGGGACGTTCTTCAAGTCTGTGTTGGAGACTTCGATAAGGTATTCGATGCCTGCGACTGTTACGTAGTTGATGGAGGATTTTTTCTTGAGCTTGGAAGCTGCTTGGGCCCGATGCTCATCAAGCTCTTGTTCAACGGCTGCGATGCCAAGCTTGTGATCTCCTATTGCTTCGGTTTCTTCATCTTCGCGAAAGAACGCATACTTGTCGTCAGCGCGAGCAGATTCCGCGTTGATCTTGTCTAGAAAGGAGATGACTGTATCGCTAATGGTTGGCAGAGATGCAATGGCTTCGTTGATGAGAGGTGATTTGAAGCCCGCATCAGAGGGAGACTTCACATGAGGAAATTCGTTCGCAATTTTCTGCATCGTCTGAAGTGTAGTCAGCAGCCCCGGCCGAGAGCATTTGCCATAGTATATCCGGATAAGACTTCGTTCTAGGTCCGACTTGATGTTTCGGAGAAGAGCACGCAATTGATCGACTTTCGGAGTCTGGTGCCCGTCCTTCAGCTCTTCCACGGCAGCGACTCGTTCTTCCAGTCGCTCTTTGTCTAGGAGTGGTCGTCCAACCCATTTTCGCAATAGCCTTTGACCAAAACGTGTCTGGGTCTTATCGATGGTCCAGAACAGACTGCCTTTCTCTGTGTAGTCGGTCTGGTTTTGGTAGATTTCCAAGCTCGTCAAAGTATTCCCATTAAGAAGCATATGTGATCGAGCGCTGAATGACTGGAAGTATTTTGTTAGATCAAAGACATGCTCAAGACCGTATTCTGTCATGTGAGTTATCATTGCAGAAAGGCACACGGTGACTTCTTCTGGGAGCTTCAGGACTTTCTCGAGCAGATTCTGCTCTCTTTCGTTGTCCGTCTGTTTATTCTTCTTCAGTTTGTCTGCGTAAAATTGAGCCACATGCGAATACGATTCAGCAGCCATCGTCTTTTTCTTCTCAACACGCTCAACTCGAATTCTGTCTCCAAAGACATTCGTGCTGCTGCCAGAGAGATGCTGAACAAGTTTCTCGGTAGCTTTCGTCAGATTCCCAACGATCAAGAATTCGCAGGGCGCAATGTGCAAAAGTCGTGTTTCAATTTCATTCCGCATAAAACCATCCTCGAAGGTATCGTAAATGATGTCTCCGGTGGCAGGTTGGACAGCTAGGATACCCACTTCCACTTTCTCATCTGTTCCCCAGCCATTGGCCTTCGATTCTGTAATGCAAAGTAGATACCCAGTGGCGGGAGCACCGCCTGATGGGGCATCCGTAGGCTGACCAAGGCCATCAACATCATCGATGTAGGTTCCTTTCGTATACACATTTGTGAGCTTCCGAACAAACGGTGTATTCCTGTTGTCACCAGCTTTCTTCAAGGCTGCGGTCTCAATTTGCCTCACAACTCCAATTTTATGTCCAGCTGCGACGAGTCTTTTCGCGTGTACGGATAATCGATGTACTGGGATACTGGCAGAAGCAAAGCGATCAAGGTGTGCTTCGGAAGGGTCTGGACATAGGTGAGTTTCGAACAAAAGGAATGCAGTTGTTCTGGAAACTTACGTTCATCGAATCTGAACTTTCCTGGAATGCATACAATGCTCAATGCCTTTGCAGCGGTCCTCGCATCCTCTCCATAAAATTTGAATTTATATCCTACTTCCACAATCAACAATGTATCCATGTGTTTCCTCTTGATATCCAATATCTGCAACTCCAGTGGAGTCAGCTTCCCCGTCTTCGCTCCCTTCTTCCGGGTTTTCACTGGTGCAGGTTCGTCCTCCGCATCTTCCTCTCCATCGTCGCCATTTCCAAGGGCTTCAGTCTCTTCACTGATCTGCAGATTCCTCCGCTTGATCATCGCGATACTGTCTGGATGTCCGAGCTTCTTGACGAATTTCTTGTGCAGCTCCTCCTTCTTGGCCTTCGTTGCCGCATCTTCTTCTTCTTCTTCAGGTATCGTCTCATTCACCGCAGATTGGCTCGATCTGTTATAAAGATATCTCTCAGTTCGAGGGGAGATCTTCGACTTGGTGGAGGTCTGTTTGCATGGAGGACCGGGTGGGAAGAATATGCTGCTGTTGCTTTCCTCGTCCCCTTTCGATCGTTTGGCTGGCCTGTTCTCCACATCTTCTACCAATGCCCTCTTCGATGCCCCGTTCGTGATAGACGTTAGGGGATGTTCTGGCTCAGCATCGCTCTCGGCGTCGTACAAATTGCCATAGTCATTGTCGTTGTTCTTGTCCTTCCCTTTGCCACTGGTCTCTTTCGGTGCAGAAGATGCCTGGCTAGGAGGTTGGATTCCATTCACGGTCTTTGGCGTGAAGAAGCTGGAAATCGATTGCTGCTTTCTGGGTGTGGGATTCGACTTCTTCATCTTGCCTGTCTTACTATTCGTAGTTGACCTGGAACGAGTTTGGGGGAGACGCGACTTTGCTGGAGACGCGTTAATTGGATGACATAAGCGTGCTGGGTTTCGGCGATGAACCCCTGAAAATTAGGTTTCGGCGGCCCTGAATCCTCCCTTCATTTCATCTCTATTCTCCATTCTCACCATCGCCAACTCAATAACGCTTTTAATTCGTTAGTTGCTCTATTTTATTCCCTTCACTAGAATTCAATGAAAATCCTTTGCTAGAGATTTCTATGTGTCCAGAGCCCATCACGACACCCAATGCGTTGACGAGTCGTGCGACACAAGCCCTTTTCTCCCAAAACCTCCACTACCGCCACATTTTTTCAATATCTCGCTTTTCAAGGCCGCTCGGGACAAACGAGCTATCTTCGGGAAATTGGATTCAAAGTCACAATTGAATTTTTGAAGACGCGACAAAAACAACGAGATCGAGACTTCAACCCAGGAGAGATATCCATGAACTATACGAGAAGAGGGGTTTTTACGAGGACTGGTCTCGACACAAGATGGTACACTCAGAGGAGAAGGCATGTTCACCCGAATAAACAGTCATTACACGGCAGGTGAGTTTGTCCACTAATTAGTACAGTCCCTGCTTTTTAATTTTGAGATCGGGATTCTCCTCCATCCAAGCCAAAACCTCCAGAAAACCCTCCAACCATTCATACTCTCTTTCGTCATGAGGCCTGATTCTCCTTCCAAAACATTGATGCGCCTCATCCGAACCGTCTCTGTCATGGGGCGTTGTATCAACGAAGAAAAACGGCTTCTTGTAAAGAGGAACTCCTACTTCTTCCTTGGTGGGCCATCGAATTCGTGGAATTACCAACAAAGGAGACCGAGTATACACATACATCAGGCCATCCATTACGACTTTGAGTTTGGCAGCGATTTCTTCCGGATATTTGTATGTCTTCAGGAGCTTCTCTTTACCATCCAAAGACATTTTCTGAAATTCCTCTGTGAAGTCCAATTCTGGATTCTCAGGTGGATATCGTTCCAGTGTTCCTAAGAAAGACCATAGACAACGATCATACGGTATTAGTTCGATCAACTCTAGTGCGTGGTAGCAACGGCCAGTACCCTTCTTAGGGATCTTTCTGTTCTGCAAAGACCTTTTTGCGGCGTCTCGGAACCATTTTGAAATGTGCTCAGTGTTGAACCTGGGACCAGCTTGTGAAGGATCTTGTGGCTTTTTCAGCATTATCTTTCCCGGGTACTTTGATATCAGGTCCGCAATCTTGTTCCTCTGCTGTGCCTTTACGGCGTTGATATTGAGTATGGCCGATTTCGTCCATTTCCAAAGAGTTACCAAATTTTGGTAGCTGTCACCCAGGACTATAGGATATTGCTGTGGTCCATATGGTGCCAGAATCGCCTTTTGAACGTCGTTCAAGCCAACCGTCGCGTTAATTTGATTCTTAAAGCCATTTCTCAGATTCTCTTGCAAGTTATCCCTGCTGTGTCTCGAGGCCTTGGCGTAGGTTTGATACATATAAGAACTTCCACACGGCGACTGTTCCCCAGCAAGCGCTTTGTTTAAGAACTGACAGATTTCGCGGTGTAGGATGAAATATTCCGTCATATCCGCCGCTTCTACTAGCGATGGAAGGATCTTCTGATACCCGATATGGGACAAAATGCAGTCGCTTCGATAAATTAGTATTGCAGGTTCTCAAGAAAAGAGCTGGAAGAATGAAACATAGCGATCACTCATAAAATGCGCTCAGAGACCGAAGAAAAAGTTTCTTACTTTAGATATGCGTCATTGTGGGACAGAATCTTGAGAACGTTGACGATGGGCAGGTCGTCGATAATCTGGTGAATCGTCTCCGGTGGCAGCCTAGATAGGTTGCGATACGCAGCCTTGAGAGGGGTGACGGGTATTCTTTCCATGGCCGATTCGAATTCGATTTGCGATGATTTATTTTGATGATGATATTGCGCGTTCTTGTAGATTTATGAGAAGTCCTCCTTAATATTCGCGGCGTGACTCAGAGCTGGTGTGGTTTGGATGGAGGAGAGCTGAAAGATCTCCGCATGAGATGATTGGCTTCGGATTTATGCTTCGCTGACAACAGTCACCATCTCCACCTGCACCCAGGAACATCAAGCGCGACTCACCTCGATTGGACTTCCCAAAATTTCTCTTCGTTATTTTAGGAAGTCAATTCAATTTTCGCGTAGCAAAGTCTACACAATGTTGACTCCGAGGCTTCTTGCCAGGCTTTTCTGAAAACCCAGGACCCAGCAACAATTGCTCGTCAACTCCGCCAAGGTGAAGACCTATGCATCGCCCAAAGCTGCCCAGCCTCCTATCATTATATCTTCCTCCTCCGAAAACGGACCTGGCTGAAGCTATCGCAGCACACTTATGCCTAGAGAGCTTTCAATACCCCAGATCACTCAGGATGGCACAATATAAAGGAATCGTGCAAAGCATCAAGGCCTATCTCGAGTTAATGGCTCACCCTTCTAGTCTAAGTGGTTTGTCAATTTTCTCAGACGCGACATCACCACTTGGTCCATCGAAGAGCGGCTTAGAAACAGCCCTGAAAGTTCTACGCTTCTACGAGGGACAACGTGACAATTGTGGGATCAATCCGTCAACCCCAATGGGGGAAGTCATGACCGTATTGACGGAGAAGCTCAAGGAGTTTCCTCACAAGCAAAATCAGCATACTTCGCAGTACGCAATAAAGGAGGTGTTCGAAAAGCTCAAAACAAAGAGGAAATGCTACATTTGCCAATTTTATCTCGTCAATCCTCATCCTCAATATTTTTCCCTTTGCAGGCCTTGCGGTAATTTCAATCTTGCATCATGCAAAATTTCTCTTCAGAAAATCTCAAGCTCCACGGCCAAACTGCACTGGTCACCGGAGGACGAATTAATCTTGGCTATCACACAGGACTTCGACTCCTTCCGTGTGGCGCAAAAGTTATTGTATCAACTCGCTATCCTCGTGATTCTGAAATTCGATATCTGGCCGAAAAAGACTCTCACGAGTGGACAGACTCTCTGAAAATTGTAGGTGCGGACTTCAGAGCTGCTAGTGATGTTTTCTATCTTGTCGGCGTGGTGAAGGACATATTGAAAAGCTGGGCCTTGGATAGCATTCTAAAACTTGATATTTTGATCAACAATACTGCCCAGACCTTGACCGATTCGCTCGAGAAAGAGAGAACTGCAGTACAACGAGAACAGAGGTTGCTCCTCAACGAACCCAAATCCGACGGACGATTTCTTCATTCTGGGTCTATGTATCAAACAAGAATCAGAGGCGGAGTTCCGGCTTCGAACCCTCTTAGACCAGAACAGAATTACCGTCTAACCGGAACTATTCCTGGATCTACCTCTGAGGGGCACAACAATACTGCGAAAGTTACTCCAACAAAAAATACCCTACTAGAAATTACATCCCAGCCAAAGGCATCCTCGTGGATGCAATCTCTCGACGAAATCCCTTACGAAGACATCATCTCCGCACATTCAATCAATACCTTTGTCCCTCTAATCCTTATCCGGGAACTTTTACTTGTCATAGGCTCTCCACGTTCCCGAACCAATCCCTCTTCAGTTATTAAGTGATTAACCGATTTCTTATACTAATATTTATGTTATATTAAATTTCGCTTTTTTATTATTATTTATTTTTAATATTAAAATATAGCTAAAATCGATAAATTAGTTTAGATTAATATAGTAGGGAAAGCTGCTACTCTCGGAGGGTTAGTTCTCCCGCTCCGGACTACCTATAAGTATATTTATACTTTCTTTTCTCCCTTAAGGAAAACGGATAACAAGGGAATAAGACGAAGTCAGCGATAAGGTTTTACTTGTGATTTGTATTTATACCGCTATTTTANGGGATACGGTTTACTCCTTTTATTCTTGTCTCTTTATATTAACGCTATAATTAATATAANTAAAGCCTTTAAATAGCCTAAGAGTTTAGCCTAGATAGTTTTATAATAAGCGGTCTAGTTTAGTCTTATATCTAGCTTTAGTTCTTAGATCGTCTTCTTAAAGTCTATTATAAAAAGATAAATATAATCTAAAAGAAAAAGAGTTTAAATAGACGTTAATTTAACTTAAGAAAAAGAAGTTAAGCTATTCGAGAACACGTCTTTTATCTTTTTTCGCGTAGGTCACGTGTCTACGAACTACGTAACTATCTAGCGACTAACTAACTTCTCTATTATATACGTCCCCTATCTATAAGAGCTCGTCCTTTAAGCTCTCGACCTAGGTCCTTACGTCTAATCAAAATAAGCTCTCGTCCGTATCTAAGTCTAATAACTTAATATCTACTTCTAGTACTATACCGCTAGCTCCTCTATTAATAACTCTACCTAGCTTCGCCTAGTACTGTTAGCTACCCCGCTCGTAAAGGTCTTCTTATATTCGGCTAATATCGTATCTATAAGCTATTCTAGCTGTCCCCGATACTATTAGCCTCGGTAAGGCCTACTATTTATTCCTATTATTTTATATTATTCTTTCCGCTAGATAATACTATCTTATATTAAAGGGTATATCTTATATTCGTCTTCGTAGATACTCGTCGTACGAGGAAGAAAGGAGGAGACTTTATAAGCCGGGCTTAAAAAGAAAGAAGGATCGTAAAAGGAGGTGGTCGAGTCGAAGGAGAGAAAAGAACGCGACCGCGACGGAAGCTCGACTCGAAAAGGGGCTTAACTACTACGGTAATAGACGACGATTCGGAAGGGAAATACTATTATATAGGTAGACGACGACTCGAAAGAAGGAAATACTATCTAGGTAGACGACGATTCGTAAGATGCTTTTCTCTTAAGCGGACGACGATTCGTAAGGATAG
>JAAMPI010000329.1:0-43028 GCA_013054445.1 Cudoniella acicularis
ACGAAATCCATTATTCCCCCACCTCAGCGTCTAATACTGTGCGATTTGCGAGTACCTGCACAGTAGAGGGTCTGAGAGAGGGGTTTGATCTTTCTCATGAGTCGTGACTATCCCTGGCCGTTGCTTGTTTGCTTTTCTGTATGTTTTCCTGGCGGTTTTGCGAATTTGATGTGATTACGCAGTCAATAATTTCAAGGGAGATTTTCACTCACAGAATCTCCCCAGAGTCAAGGTTTGCTCAGGCCGGGTAATTTCGAGGTCTCCATCCCTCAAGTTCGTGGAAGCTCCCGAATTCCGGTCCGCAGCTAGGCTGTCGCCACCATCGCCAAGTCGCTGTCAGTGAGCAAAAACCAACTCCCCCCCCTGCATGCTGCGCTGCAGTGCGATCAAGTTGACCTGATCCGTAATCTCGTCACTAAACATAAAACATTCCACCGTGTCCAGCTCACCAATCACGCAATGAAGCCCTCCAAAAACCCAGACGATCGGGCTTTCCCCTGAGCGCCACGCCGCGTCGCGGTGTTGGCACTGTTGGCGGCTTGCTGCCATGCTGGCTCTGGTACCTGAATTTAGGAGCCGGGACAGGGGCCGAAGCCTTCGTCTATCAGCAATCTTTTCCTCGAAGCGTCGTTTCAGGTACAACACCCAGCACCCGCTGTCCTATAGGAAGATACCGCCGGGCTGCCAGGTGGAGCCACGCCGCTGCCATGGGCATCGAAATGGGACGAACAGACCTTGCGGATGCGTGCTCCCTGCTCCCAAGCTCCCAAGGAACAAAAGGGATCTCCGCGTGTAAGTGCGCTGTACAGGCACCTTGGTGAGATTCACAGGGCAGGTCTCGGTCTCCCTTCCAACTGAGCGTGCAGCACCCTTGGACCTGACTAGATGAAGTTGATAACACCGGCCGCCGTCGTGGGCTAGCAAATGAGAGTGAGCCGGGCTAGCGAGGGGACCCATACATAAGATCCCTAAGGATCCCACATGGCCGCTCCTTTTCCCTTCCTTACCACCACCACTCTTTAAAGGTACTACTTTACCTTCACGCTCTCTCTTCAATCGCCCTTTGCAAGGCTGCGCTGGACCATCACACTCTTTTTTGACAATTCGCTCTTTTGACTTTCTTGCTGTTATTGTGCTATTCATCCTCAATACCACGCCAGTCAAACACAACAAGCCCACATTCATTGATTGAATCCCATTCAGCTCCTCGCAGAAGCAAGCAACCACAAGGCCATATTATAGCCATACAGTCTTCAATCTCAGCAATCAACGCGCCTACATTCTAAGCAAACTCAATATGCGAACCTCCACACTTTCTACTATCGCCTGGTTGGCTTCGTCTTTGCTGGTCAAGGATGTTGTTGCCGGTCGATTCGATGCACGAAAGAGAGATGCGATAAGGTACGATGTTGAAAACGTATGGGTCACCGAGGAGGTCACAGTGACCAAGGAGCCAGATGGATCTTACAAGACTGGCGAGCCAGTTCCAATCGCTACAGTTACAATTAACGGAGAGACAACAATTGGCGTCCCTTCTTCGGCTGCCCCAGCAACCTCCGCCGCCGCATCAACTCCAGTAGTTGTTCCATCCTCTCAAGCACCTGCATCTAGCGCTCCAGCCTCGAGTGCCCCAGCTTCGAGCGCTCCAGTGGTAGATGCCAAGCCAGCTGTAACATCAAGCTCTGCTGCAGTTTTCATTGAGAAACCCAGCTCTACACCAGTCGCAAAGCCAACCACCTCTTCAACTCCAGTAGCGGTCCCAACTACCGCCCCTGCCCCAACAACTCTTCAAACCCAGCGGGCAACATCCAGTGCTGCCCCCGTCGCTAGCTCCAGCGCTGCCCCAGTTGCATCCTCTGGTGGAAAGAAGCGTGGTGTCGCCTACAACGATGCGTCTCTGATTAGCGCCTTCACATCCGATGGAAACATCGGCTGGGCCTATAACTGGGGTTCCTCATCAGGTGGAAGCTTGCCATCAGGTATCGAATATGTTCCTCTCTGCTGGGGTTCAAAGAGTTTCTCATACTGGAGCTCCGATGCCACCAAGGCCATCGCAGCTGGATCCACTCACTTGATGTCCTTCAACGAGCCCGATTTGCCAGCCCAAGCCAATATGGATGTCCCCACCGCTGTCACCAACTACAAGGCTCAGATGATGCCCTTCTCTGGCAAGGCCACTCTCGGCGCACCTGCCGTCACCAACGGCTTGAACTCCGCAAAGACTATGGGTCTTGATTGGCTCTCCAGTTTCGTCCAGGCCTGCGACGGATGCGATATTGGATTCGTTGCCATTCACTGGTATCAAAGCATCCCTCTCACCAACGCTATCGCCGACTTCAAGCAGCACTGCCAAGATGCCTATACCGCAGGAGGTAACAAGCCTGTCTGGGTCACTGAGTTCCAATACTTGGTCTCCGCCGATGAGAACAGCTTCCTCGAGCAGATCCTTCCTTGGTTGGATGCCCCTGAGCAAAGCTATATTCAACGATACTCCTACTTCATGGCTGCCGATGGAAACTTGAACAGTGGCACTGGTCTCTCCATCACCGGTAACACATATGCCTCCGCATCATAAATAAAACGAATTATGTGACGACTTTCAAACCAAAATTCATTCTTTGTAAATACTTCAGCATTCTTGGTTGAGAGATGTATGATACTAGGGTAGTGGGGCATTTGGTGTTTGGGGAAGGAAGAAAACCTTTTGCATAGAGAATCAAAGCACCTGCACATGAGCTGTATAAAAATGTCCCATTCCTCGTCGTGTCTCTTGTGCCCTGTAAAGAATGATGGCAGTTATGTTGTGATATTTCCGGAGACATTTGAACCCTGGAATGGGTGGTGACGACCTCAAATCGAGGTTCAACCTTTTAAAGGGCGAGTTTCTTCGATGTCCTGTGAAGGTCCTACGTTATCTTGGCTGCTTCGCAAATGCCTTTTACCTATGGTCCTAGGTTGCACGACTCTTTAACTCCTCGTTTTCCTATGTTCCTGGTCCTCTGTGCGCTGCAGCGTTCTGAAAACTATCTATCTGTAGGTAACTCACAAAAACCATTTCTTAATAGATAAGTCTTGGCCTTAAGCCTCTCAAAGCCTAGAAAGGATATCGTCATCTTTGGCGCTCAGGGGACTTCAAAAGCATGGCCAGCTCTCAAAAGCAAGAGATCCGAGATGGTATGTCGTTGTGTGAAGATCTCATGTCTTGTTGCCATATTCGGCCACATATTGATGACTCATCTTGGGCACGTGAGTCAATGCCAAGACCTTTCTCGTTATCGGAGCACAAGACTTCGCGGCTCAATAAATCCAACCCCAACTCGAAAATATCCACGCACAAGTTGGAGGCGCAGTCCACCACTCCAATAATACATAATAACCCCTATTGACAGATATTCATCCAGATTGCCAGCCTTCTGATGCCCCCTCATAAATCGCCACATCACGCGCTCTGCGTCGACGGTTTTTGATTATCACCTCTTCACACCAGTTCTCGTCAGGAAACACAACAAGCACGCCACCCAAAATGCCGGTATATACTCACACAGGCCAGTTTCGAGTCTAGAAATTGTGCTAACACTAGAAAAATGTGACAGATCGGTGACCTTCTTGCTTCCATTACTGGGGAGCCCAGTCCCACACAAGCGACAGCGCCTCCGTTCCCGACAAAGCGCAAAACTTCAGATGGCGATCCCCTTCGTCGACCAGGAGACAAGCTGCAGAGGACGGGATCAGGAACATCATCTACTGCGAACACTTCTCGACCTATAGGTCACAGTAGCCGGCCTTCAACAGTAGACACTTCCATGTCAAGAATGAAACTTGGTCCTAATGGTCGGGTTTCTTCAGCTATGAGCCCTTCCAGCTCTTCAACATTTAAAAATGGACAACCCACGCCTCCTCCAAGCGATGCGCCGGCAGTCCCAGCGAAACCCCCCAAAAAAGGATCATACGCTGAGATCATGGCACGAGGGAAGGTGGCCCAGGCTACAATGGGACAAGTGGGCAAAATCCAACACAAGAGAATAGAGAAATTACCTACCAAGAAAGAGCGAGAAGAGATGAGGGCTCAGAAATCTGCAAAGCTGCAAAAGAATATTGGACCTGGAGGCAAGTTTCGAAATACACCGGGCGCAGCAGCAATCAACGGCAAGGCACAGGTGGTAGAAGGACGAGTCGGAGGCAAGGCAAATGGCAAACCTGCAGAACCTGTCGTTGAGAAGAAGGTCAAGAAAGCTGCGTTAGCTACGACAGGATATTCAGGAACTGCACGTCCGAGACCTGGTGCCGGCAAGTTACCATCCAAGTCATCAAGCCACGTATCTTCTTCACGTTACGATCGCGGCCCAGACAGGGACAGATATCGGGACGATCGATACTCCTCTTCAAAGCGTTATACGTATGCAAGCGAGGAAGACGAAGAGGAAGAGGACGATGAAGAAGGTTACGCTTCCGAAGCGTCTTCCGACATGGAAGCTGCAGCCTTTGAAGTCGACGAAGAAGAAGAACTCGCTGCTCGGATTGCTAGGAAGGAGGACGCAGAGGCTTTAGCAGAGGAGAATCGACTAAAGAGAGAGAAGGCCGAGAAGAAGAGAAGACTGGAGGCTATGGCGAAGAAGAGGCGTTAATCCCACTATCTCTTGCCTTGAGTTACATGACGGTGCGTCAACTCCTACAACACCTCGCGGCCACCTCCACTTCTCCTCTTCTCTTCTCAGAGAAGTCATCGGTACGCACCTGGCTCAGCCAAGCAATTATCCGCCTCCGATCAAATGCAAGTGGAGTTGGCCGCAACGTGTTGTAGGAGCCAAGTTATTACGAGTCCGGAAACGAGTGATGGATTAGACGGCTTTTACTAGGAATGGGTGGTACAGTTATTGATTTTAGAAAGGGAGAGGCTCAGTCAGTTACGTTAATTGCTCGCTGCCTCCTATTGGAATTAGCGATATGGCGTTCACAGGAAACGGATTCATACAGCATTGAAGGCGTCTTCACACACACGAACACAATCCGATCCTCGATCTTGCGATGGCAAGTCGGAAATGCTTGTTTGATTAGTTGGTTTTTGCGGATTCACCTGCTTAGTGTTATAATAGCACAAATATAAAAAAAAACTAGAAATATTCAGAAATCTACTTCATGAATTAAGATACTTGTAAGATGTTGCTGCTCTACCTGTGTCCCTCCTAACCCCACATTTTTCTCAGGCTCGTAGGTATATGAAAGGAAAAGCGGCATGCTACAGTTGAATTACTCAGAAAACTCTCGTCATAGGAGGAACTATTCACATTCACTCTAACGACCCCATTCAATCCACATATAAATACCCCCCTCGAGCTCCAAGTTTCCAACCTCCTTAAGGCATTGACGACAAAACCTCACTCTCAATGAAATTGAACAACAACTCACTCACCGAGAATTGCGCCACAATGAGTCCACGGTTCCGGGATCGCCTGGCTTGCCTGTTCAATTTATTTCAAGCTGGAGCAAACCTTTACTCTATTTTGCTTGCAACAACTATTTGATTTATCGAGCAAAGTCGTCGTCTTTACCTCGAGCGAGCGAGCGTGAGAGAGGAAATCCGACAGAAGGGAAAGATTGAGAACCAAACACATTTGTTACGACAGCACAGCCTATTTACTTACTATCCATGTTCATCCAAATACCGAAGACTCAAAAATCAACAACAGCTACATCTTACACGACAGCAACAGCACTTCACGGCCATCCAGTCTCCGCCCAGCCCTTTAGTCTTCCCACTTCAATCATTCGTACTTCAATAGCATGCTCCACCTAGCGACAAAACTTTACACGTAAAAGACAGTACCTAGGTGGTATCAGTAAAGCTGTCTGGTGGGACTGGAAAATCAGATTGGGTGGTTGCCTTCCTTGTTCATAGGTAGTTCGCCTTTTTATTTACTCTTACATGGGACTCCCTTTTTACTTTTGGAACAGAATATTCACCAGTCCTAGAAAAAAAAAACCAAAATAACATTCACCATTCGCCATTCCCTATTCCACATACCAACAATTTTCCCCTCACTTCTTCAACTTAGTCGAGTATTTTCTAAGCCCAAGCTCCCTCCCTACTATTAATACTACACAGTCGCAAAATCACTCCGGAGAAAGTTGCAGCTAAATTATCTATCGAGGTAAAGAAAGCTGGCTATTTATTACGATACGTGTAAGTTACTATTATACTGTTAGTAATTATAAACCATAGAAAAAACCAGACGGAGTATCCTCGCGAACCTTCAAGCTACCTCCCAACAACAACACTTCAGACAACCACCAACCCACTACCAGGATATCTCGTCAAAAATGAGAACATACAACCGAAACTACCCTCTATTCTGTTCTGGCAAGTTTAATGTTTCTTCGAATTGCGTGCTACTTTACCATTTTGAAGTGTTTACTTAGGTGGTTCGATTTCGCGTAGCAGGCTCCATACTACAGAATACCCGGTTGTCAGTTGTGGTTTTCCTGAGTGCCAGGAAGGAATCCGAAGACCGAAGGGTTAAACCCCCAAATGGTTCACAAATACTCAAAGTCTAATAGTAACTCACATGAGTTGTAACAAGTAGCCTTCTTGACTTCGATAACTTAGATGTGCTTTCTGGTCAAAAAGGGGAGTGGTTTTGGTACTGTGGAGTATCATTAACAATAGGGGCCCGATACTGAGGAAATACCCTATTGAGTACGTGGGGGGATGTAAGATATTACCTAGCTAGATAAGAGCGCTTCGCTGTTTACATAATTCATCGTCATCATTCTCCTATTCCATGCGCGTGTAAACTATGTAATATTATCGAAGATTTTGCAGTTCGTTTTGAGAAGAATGATATTTGATGACGCATTTCGAATCGGTTTGCCGACGGGTCCAAGAGCAGATGGGTGAGACGGGGGCGGTTTGGAATATTATAATCTATTCTCTTTGATATCATCTATTTCCCATTATTTCTCCAATAACCATATCCCTCATCCTCTTCGGCCCCATGTAAGGCCCATACAAATGCTTAAACCCCCGTCTCTTGCTCCAGTACTTCCCAACCGGAAAGGCTTCAACAATTAACCTTGAAATCAACCTCCTGATCTTCATCCTCCTATCCTTAGTAGTACGAGTCCAGGTTCCAACCATAATCAATACCACCATGATCAATTCCAAAATTAGGAGAAATGCAATAGTATCCTACACGCATGCAATGGTCCACAATAATTCGTCAATTCGGGAGTGAGTAAAACTCTCAGGCTAGGTTCGTTTTCAGATTATGCTGATGCTTAGCCGGTCAAAGCGTTCCATTTCTCACAGATGGCTTTCCGGATCTTCCCCCAAGAAGTCAGCTTTTTGACAGGCGTTGGGGCCTTGTTATATACGATTTCTGGCACGCGTTCGAATGGTACATCCGGAAAGGTGCCTTCATGGGCACCTGTACATGATCCGCAACGGCATCTGAAGCCATAACCCTTTTCAATTTGTGCAAGAGCTCTGCCGAAACCACCATAAAGCATCGTGATCTCTTCTCCCTTTGTTATATCGCGAAGGGCTCGAGCTGTTCCTATACCCTTCTTTCCGTGATCCAGGTCCGCATTCGGTCTGCAGGAGTGGTTGATCTTGCTTATATCATGATAGAGTCGTCGCGTGACGTGCCCATCATCGAATGCAAAGCCATTGGCGTGAATCACGGCACTTATACCTCCTGAAGGTGGGTGCAAACTTTCCACGTACTTCCTATCCACAGGTGGCAGAGTGTCAAGTGCGAATATCAAATGTTGGATGCGTTGGGCGGGGCTTCCGAGGAAATTTGACTCTTTGATCGTAAGAAGGCAAGGCTCGGTGATTATTACGGCTCCTATAGGAATGTCTCGTGCTGCAAACATGCCCTCTCCATATTCTCCTGCCCATTTGGTGAGATATGGAAGATCTATTGATAAAGTATTAGCGGTTACATCACGAAAGAAAGTAGAAGTCTGACATACTCTCGGAAGAAGCTACAGATTTTTGATCTTTCGATAAGGAGGCTTTGATTGTCGTTGGACTTGGTAAGGAAACTTCAGACAGGTCAGCAGGTTATTTCCTCAGACGGGACCTATTGCTGCGATTACTTTGACGGCTCGAGTGTTCTTCCTTGGTGTCATCTGGAAGAGATCAGTAACATTCATATACCATCGAGCAAAAATTGACTGACCACCACCCATATCTGCATGATCGCTCGTCGTGTCAGCCATGGTCGTCGCAAAGCTAGGAAAGGAATCCGTGTTGACAATTCGTCAGGAGAGTCTGATATTGCGTGGTGCTTAACCGCGAGGAGTCGTCTGGGCGCATCAGAGCAGATTGAAGAATTGAAGAGGAACGGCCATCTTTGGAGGAAAGTGTAACGCAGGGCAATTTCGGGTCTAGTTGCTAAAGTAGAAAGGGCAGGAACAACCATACCATGACAAAAATAGGAAAGAGAACCTCTACCCACATCACCAATTTGAGAAGGAGCACTCATAATATGAGATATGACATGAAAAGTTGTTATGTACAGTACGGGTATTGTGTCTTCTCAATATCAACTCTCTTTCGCAGCCAATACTTTAGCCTTCCGCTCCACCTCATCTGCATTCAGCTTCTCGTAGTGAGCGACCATTTCATCCAAACCTCTTGCGCCCTGTCCAGCAATGACATTGAATGGAGATCCAGTGTTGAATATTCTAGTCCACCTGTCAGTTTAAATCCTCAAGCAAAGTCTAGATACACCTACTCTGGAAACCTCAAGTCTACATGCTTGGTCCCTTTCGAGCTGTGGAACAGATTCCGATCGAAAGCTGCCTGCTCAATTGCAGCAGTATGTAACGTGTTTCGTGCGGCCCATTTCTCCTTGTAGTATGAATAGCCATCGATGAACGTCGAGAGCCCTGCTGGCTTTCCATTTTTGTCGGCCCTGGATACCGCGTAAACTCCGAGAGTAATCGGGATTGCCGCCAGCACAATGAAGAATCCAGCCTGCACAATTGGTCAATATGCTTCCGTTTAAGAATTTGGGAGCACACTGACACCTAGATTCTCGTTTACTGGTTCAGCATGATGGTGGTGGCCATGGTCCGCGTGGTGCGCTCCATCCCCGGTCTTTCCATGATGAGCCGTCGAATATTGGCGCGCCCTCCGAGATGCAGCTGCGGGAAGACGTTCCGCAGTCTGAGCTGCCTTTCGCCGGAGTGCAATCATTTTGTTGTGGTTCAATTGCTCATCGAATGCGTTCAGCTCGAAGCTATGAGGTTAAAGTGATGCTGGATTGAGGTCAGAATATTAGTCAGCAAGAAGGCGGTGACCACTTTCGAACTTCCTGGTGGGCAGAATAGGTTGTTTTGGGGGTCGTCCTCAAATCAGCTATTGAGAAAAGCCACTTGTCCTTAAAATGGCGACTAATAACACCCACGAATTCCTTGAGAGTTTGGAGAACTATCTCGAAAACGACCTCCACGATCCGTACGAAGACTTTAGTGACGACGAATCTCTCGCTAGTCTAGAAACTGACGACGGGCAAGACCACCCACCCGAACGGATCCTCGCGCAAGTCAAGGGCAAAAACGGGTTCATCTGGTACCTAGTGAAGTGGCAGGATTGTCCCGTCATAAGATCGTCTTGGGAGGGTAAAGACCTATTTGCAAACTATCCTTGGATTCTGGACACCTGGTACATCGAAGTGCAAAAACAGGCGGAGGGTTTGTCAAAACCCTTGGATCTAGCTTCCTTTGATAAGGCAGTGTTTGATGCTGAAATCGCCCACACTCGAAGACGTGTCCTTCGAAGATTAAAAAGAAGATTTAGTCGTGTTCGTTCTATCATTGCCACTTGAGATCTGGTCTCTGTTCCAGTTATTCTTAAAAGGCTCTCCAGTCCAACTCCTGTCGGTAACCATCCAGCACGATTTTCATACCTCTCGTACAAGATGGTCAAAATAACAAGAGGTGGTCTCATGTGCATAGCATACTTGACATTCCCAATACTCGCTCGAGCCGTATCTTCACAATCGGAAATCCCCCTCTCGGAAACGCCTTCCACCAACAAAGACCTCATCTGTTCGAATGATGATCCTACAGACTGCTACCCACATGTTTTTGAGCCCACGGAGGAGTTTCAAGTCATAAGAGAAGGACAGGACATACCGCCTGGATTGCACATACGATTGGACGTTTCGACTGGAAAGAAAGAAGCAAGGCTTAATGTTCCTATGGAAGGGGACGAAGCATTGTCAGCTCTTGAGGGACTTCCAACCGAGCACTCAATCGTTGTAGTGGACCAACCCGAAGCAGATACCGAGTCCACGTACGAGCCTGAAAAACTGGCTCTACGCGATCGAGTGAACATCAAAATACCGGCCTATGATAACGCCGGTAAAGTTCCACCACCAATTCCTGACGCAGCCTCTGTAGATGACATGGGCACCTTCCAGAAAGCACTCCTCGCCATCAAGATGGACGCTCGAGCCTTCGATAAATCTCTGGATGACCTCGCGGACCTGGCTCACGATATCTATTACGGCGTAGAAATCACCAAGGACAAACCCGTCCTCGAAAAACTCATATGTCTAGTTGCCGGATCTGGCAGCGAGAGAATGCCTGCGAAGGAAAACGACAGAGACCACAAAGCAGCCTCAATCTTAAGCTCAGCTATTCAAAACAACCCCACCGCACTTAAAGAAATCGCCAGTTTCTGGAGAATAGTCATGTACCCCACCTGTGGCCTCGAAATCCAAGACGACAAAAGCCACGTCCAAACCGATTTGGTCGCCATGTTGCGCAAGCGTTTAGGTAAAGAAAAGAAACCACACACTCTTAAGGCAAAAGTAAGCCTAATCAGCGGACTCCTCCGCGAACCCACCATCCGGGCCGAATTCCTCAAAAAAGGAGGCATGGAAGTCCTGCTCGCCATGTTCCTCAAAAAGGGAGAGCAATTTGATATCGTGAGAAAGCGAGTCGGACAACTCGTCATGGACAACTTCCTCGATGAAGGAATGGACGCCGCGCTAGGAGAGTGGCCGAAATCGGCTGTCAGCGACGCGAAGACGTGCCAGACGAAAGGCAAGATGTTGGGAGATGGATGCTGGGAACATCATGTTGAGACGTTCTCGAAAACTGAGCCGGGTGAGGAATGGACGAAGGAGCTGGTGGTTGCTTTGACGGAGCACCGTGGGAATTTGGGCCTGACTGCTTCTGCTAATGACCGGGAGTTGTAATTGTATTCGTGTAGAATCAATTCTGCCTCTTGTTATAGATATAATACCACACACACACACACATATATATATATATATATATATCGGTCCAGTATTTGTGTGTGGTTATATCTGCTTTCTTCAGACATGGTATCCTTCCCTTTCCCGCAAAATCTAAACATTCCACACCCAAGTGAAAAACTCCCCTCCCCAGTTTCCCACCTAGAACTCACAAAACGCCTTTCCATCCAATCTTTCATCTGTTCGCGAGTAAACAGCGGAGGGGGGTTATGATAAAGATCGCGAGATGAAGATTTAAAAAATAGGCGAGGAAACAAAGGGGCGAAACAAAGGGAAAGGCAATTTACTCGACTCCTTCGGGTAAAATTTCCCGCTACTCCCCGTTCTTATAGGCGCAGTACAATGCACATTTTGCTTCCACTCTCTAGAGAGCACGGCATGGTAGGCCTCAGAAATTTTTATTTCCAATTTATTCATTTGGAAAGTACTCGTACTTTTACTTGACTAAGACCACTCATTCACTGAGTACTGTACTATAAGAGGAAAGTTTAAATGTTCATTATTTGTGTAGAACTAAACATGAGGAGTTACTATCCACTGTTTATGCTAGAAAGAGAAGAAATGGCCCCCTGCACTACTTACTTGATGTGGATACCGGATAAAAAAAGAGAGAGAGAGAGAGCTAGAGGTAGAGGTATTTTCGTCATGATTATGTATTGTATGCTGCATGTAGTAGTCTATATACCTACCAGCTACCAATTTATATGTATTACAATACAATGTATATTTCTACTTCAGCTCCCACTCTAAGCCATTACTACATGCCCAATTGCCACTTTTAAATGCGCAAAATGCAAACCGAGAGTAGCAAAATCCCGCCTTCCTTCTATGAGCGAGTGGGTATCACTGAGAGTGCGGCCAACAAAGAGAAATCCATTCATTTAGATTGCCTTGTTCTTCTCATTTGTGATCTCGTCGCTAGAACCACCGGTCGAAGGACTTATTTTCTTCGACGTCAAAGATTTATCGGTGGTCTTTGAGAAATAGTTGTGCACATCGGCGGGGTACTCGTCGTCAGGGACACTCAAGTCTTCCTCCGAAGCTATCTTCTCAGCCTGTCTGCCTGTCCACTCCGTGCGTAGGTCTGCCGCCTTGTCTTGGTAGTCGAGTTGTGGGTTGTAGTACTTTCCGGCTCCTCTCCAGCGCTCCCACTGTGATAGGTGGTGAGGGTGGACTGCTACACCATGATATTCGTGCGCACGACCCTCTCGGATATAGGTAAATCTTCGCTCTTGTTCCTTGAGATCGAGACCGGTGGTATCTGGGAGGAAAAGCCAGGTAACCAACATACCGGCCAGACCGAACCAAGGGACGACGTAGAACTTTTGTTGAGGGGTAATGTAGTTGTAAAGAACGGCGGCGAGAAGAGCACCTAGCTTACCGACGGCAGCGGAGAAACCGTGGGCGGAGGCTCGGATGGGTGTAGGATAGACCTCGGCTGCCACGAGGAAGGTGGTGCTGTTGGGGCCGAATTGGTTGAAGAATGATGACAGGAAGTACATGGCTTGGAAAGCTGAAATGTGCATTTTCTCCTCTGCATAATAGTGGTAATGGAAAGCAGGGATGACGAACAGAACGAAGTCCATCAGGAAACCAAGTTGCTGCATCCTTTTGCGTCCTACAAACTTGATGTCGATAAGGAACGAAGCAAGATAGTATCCGCAAAGAGAAACACCAACGTTGACCAAGTTCCAGAGCCAATTGGTCATAATTGATTTGGTACCTGGCGAGATAACGCTGATAAATTGGGATTGGAAGAGTTTGTTTCCGTAAAAGAAGACATCGTTACAGAACCACGCACCCGCAGTGGCAATCAGGCGACCTCCGAAGTGGCTGCAAGCTAACTTCAAAGATTGAACGTCATAACCTGTAACGCTGGCCTTCTTCTTGGCGGCATTGAGTTGCTTAGATGCAAGAGGCATCTTGTACCAACGATAGTACACCAACCAGAGAGTACCAACGGCTGGGATTGCGAAGGAAACGCGGAAGGTCCATTGAGCGGCAACTTCGGAGTAAGGGGGGTTTCCACTACCATGGTGGAAGATAAGGAGAAGGAGGATGAGAAGGACTTGGTTGAAAAACTGACCCCATCCTTGCATCAAAAAAGCCATGGTGACTTTGCGTCCACGGTGTAGGCGATCTTCTTTGGTAGATACTCTGCCAGATCCAGTCGAGTTTTCCATAGCAGCTGTGGCCGTCATTGGATACTCTCCGCCGACACCAATTCCGTAGAAGAACAGGGACCAGGCGTAGCAGATGACCCATCCGTTCAAGGTAGTACCCCAAGAGGCAACAAGCATTAACAGACCGATAAACATGATGGCAGCATCTTGAATCAAACCCCAGCGACGACCAATTCTAGGTTGTGTTAGTACAAATCGTCTACAGATAAATGCAGAGGCTTACCCGTCACCAAGGAGACCAACGAGAATTTGCCCAACAATAATGCCAAGAACCTCCAGATATTGAACAGCATCAACCCAAGTCTCGTTGCAAACTGCGTAGGTTTTCCAGCAAGCAGGCCAAACCGCGGAGAACAATGGAGTCAAGTTGCCAATCGAGAACAAAACATAACTTCACCAATATTAATTTTGTATTCCAATGTTCAGAAGTTGGGACATACCCTTCAAGACCTAGACCTGCGCCAGGCAGGACTGCGTTCTTGAAATACCAAGAAACTGGACTCAATGGGTCCTTTTTTAGCATTCCGCCAATCTGGGACAACTCCTTCTTTGCCTCTGCATTGTCGACCCGGCGATTGAAAGACAATTGTTGAAGGAAAGGCAAATCCGCCCAGTATGTGCCGTTTTCGGTATGGGTGTCATCTGGATAGATCAATTGCTTGAGAACACTCTCTTCGGTACCCTTTTCTGGGATGCCTCGCAAAGAATCGTGGTCATCGCCAGTCTCTGGGCCGTGAGGAACGCTGACCATGCCCTGGTTGGTGGGGTCATGGTGTTGGTGGTGGTGAATGATGTCGGCCATCTTGTCGAGCCCTTGAGAATCTCGAGGTGAATAGCGAGGGCCAGAGGAAGGGTGATTGTAGAAATCAAGGGTCCTTAAGGAAGTTCGAAGCAGTGCAGGTGCAGCGGGAAGACACTTATAAAGTATCTGAGTTGAGGGCTAAGAGGAGCTAAGTCGAAATTAGTGCCATGGTGAGGTGATGTGTGGATAGGAATTGGCGTACTTACCGGCAGGGTCCTAGAGTGCAGACAAATAGATTTACTGTATCAACCAGCCACGAGCAGGGCCACATGGACTTGGTGGGGTCGAAGACTCGAAGTATCGGCGACTCGGGGAGGGCGACAAGCGTGCGGCATGAGACGGAGTGTGCACGCAAGGCGTCTAGCTAGGCGGAATGACTATGAGAGTACCTAGGTAGTGGCAAAGGAAAAGGAATAAAAATTCCTCTAAGCGTGGTGCGGAGAAAAGCCAGGAAGTTGATTTGACATCAGGGTTGAGGAAGTAAAAATGGAATAATTATTAGCCTAAGTGGGTAGCGGGGTGTGGTGGGTTAGAGTGTTTTCTCGAAGGGCCAGGTCCTCCAGGTGGGTTAACAACTGACCGGGATCCCGTGAGAAAATACGAAAGCTTCGCTGATATCGATATCGATATCGATATCCTCAAGCCGCTGCTGTTTTGGCCATGCTTGGTCTGCACTGTTGGTTGCGGTGACATCGGCTTAATATTCGGAGGCCTCTCAGGCTTTCACAAGTCCTACCGAGGTACTGTAAGTGTTCAAACCCCGCTTCTGCATCTGGCAACTGCACCTCGCGCGGTCTTTAACATCAGTCTGGTTGGTACTCAGGCTCCTCTTTGTTCTCTTGCGGCTCGAGGCCCATTATTTCTGGGCTCATTGTATTAAGAATCTGCGGATTCCGGGTCTGCCTCGTGGAGTCCTGGCAAATGAAACACCCTTCTCGATGTCTCCTATCGATTACACGGGCTTTAGACATCCCATAGGGCCACAGGAAGGCACCAGATGACAGGGAGTTTAGGGATTACTCACTGCTCGCCTTGTTGGTACGCGTATTATTATTGAGTAACGAGATATTATGCCAGGAAGTGGCACCAAATTCCCAGAGTCACTCATCAGTCTACTGTTTGTCAGTGAATCGCCGCGCAGTTGAAGGGTCCAGGGTCAACTCGATGTTATGCCGTGGGCGTGGCACGGAGCAACTCATTTCGGCCCGTTGACATGCCAAAAGCGCTGCCGCTATACAGAAAGTTCATTGCTGGTTCTCGTGCACTCTCTTCTGCCATTCTCCCAGTCCAGAACGATCTACTCACCTCCTTCCAACTCTTCACAGAGGGTTATCGAGATCGACGACGTCATTTTTAGGCCCAGCAGATGCGATTAGATTGTCCCAAATTCCTCGCAGACGACTTGCGCCTCTGCCGCACCCAAGGAAAATCCGAATCCAAAAGCCGCCCACATCAAGCTTTGGAAATTTTCTTCATGTCCCGACAAAAGCCAGCGTGTTTCCAGACGGCGTTGGTGATAGCCAATCAGACGTTTAGAATAGTGCACGTTTTTTTCTGAGTGGTGTTGAACCCCAAAGAGCCGTCTGTGGGCGTTATCGAGGGCTTGCAGAGCTTGTCGGCACGGCTGGCGACAATCCCTGCCTCCGGGCGACGACCTATGCTTCGATGGGCAATTCGAGGCGTGACCACTTTGAACGCTTTAAGTCTTCCGTTTGTCAAGTCGAAGAGTACCGGCCGGTCCCCGTTTTCATGAAAGGCGGCAAGCTCCTACAATATACCGAGTACTGTACTGATTCTACTGAATGCACCTCAACCTCCGATATCATGAGATGGTCCCTCAATAACGGTATCCTCACAATGACGAAAGGAAAATCGCGGTACTACGCACTGTACCGAGTTACTATATGAGTTTCGAAACGACTGAGGCTTGCCGCGATAAAACCCTCCAGCAGTCTCGATTCATTCCATCTCGGTCCTGATGATTCGACGATTCGAGCACTGCAGTCGAAGTGGGCGAAGTTGGGGCCCGGTATCAATCTGACCACACGTGGGGGGTGCTTGCTTCTTATAGGCTTCGATCGCCTTTCAACGCTTCGATGCTTCATCATCACCACAATCATCGAATTTTGGAACCGAAATCACCGACTATTCCTTCTGGTAGAGACATCCGGATCGATCGGATAGTTCGGTCGTTCCGATTCATGCGACAAATTGACATCTGTACCCCAGGTCTCGTCCCTTGGCTGAAATCCTCCTGCAGGTGCATCCGAAGACATGGGCTGCTGCAATCTGTAATGATCGGCGGCGCCCTTGTCGTGAAGACGCCACAAAAGCTTGCCCCCTTCATTGGCTCAATTTGGCTGGACTAGAGTCGAGAGCACGTTCGGAGTATCTTGGCGTTGAGTGGCTTATCAGAATGACAAAGCCACAAAGATTTTGCAAACCTACACATCTCTTGGGTGCTATGCCACACGCGAGCATATTCCCGCAATTACTTAGTTGGAGCCAGTCGAATTTCCATTTCTTGCACCCTGAATGGACTTGAGGTAGTCGTCAGTATGCCAGAAGCCTCATCCTCTGTGGGTAGTGCCACTCGGCAGTGGAGCCCAAACGGCCAATCCTAGATCTTTGTCTCATACGGCACATCAATTACGTCTGTTTCTTACTGTTTCTAGAAGTTCAGCTCTAAAATATCCGAAAAAAGCAAAAACATGCACCACGTGCTTCAAGTTAGATGGAGTGGATTCTGACAACAAAGGTATCAATTACAGAGGGGTGGAGATTTTGAATTCCGGATTCTGGTTTTATATTCGGATACTTTCACTTATGCACAAAGATCAAGAGTTGGGGAATTAATTATATTTTATGGCATGTTCTTTGCTGTATCTATTGAAGACAAACTGACAATCTAGCGGAAAAAGTTAGGTAGGTATGTACGGCTTACCGCAACCGAGACACGATCTCTGGAATTATTTCTCAGATCTTGAATTACCTTTACCTAGTTCCTTGCTACCGATCATCATCTACTGCGGCGGGGTGATCGTGAATTGCCAAGCTTCTTCTGGGGTCTGATCTGAAGAATGCTTCACCCATCCCGTCGATTCTACCAAACATGATCTCATTTTTCCAAGTGACCGTACGCTCTGTACGGATTGGATCTCGAGAATTATAGTCTTCCGGGGCTTCGTCCATATTCCACCAAGTCGCGATTTTACCTGCAGTAGTGCACAAGGCATCAGCAGCACCTGGCATCTTATGAAAGTTGTTGTAGGAATAATCAGCAAGCGTCACCTTGAGCTACCAAGTGAAGATTCCTCTCTCCTTTAACATCGCGCGAACAGCCTTTATGAACAGTGGATGTGCAAGATGGTCTCGGTCACCGATGATGAACAAGATCTCGGATCCCTTTGGAAGAGCGGGCAATTCCTAATACTGATACTTTTCACTATTCACCAACGGGTAGGCAAACAGTGCCAGTTTCTTAGGCTCTGAACCGCCGCTGCTGTTGTTGGCCACCACGCGCGTCGCAACCTGGCTGCCCATCGATCGTCCTCCCAACGCAGGCGTCTCCGGATAACATTCCAGGGCCGACTCAAAACTAGCGACGCGCTTGTCCAAACTTGAAGACAGCGACTCATAGAGCATGATTTGACTTTCTTCGTGTGCAAAGCTGCGGGCAAAGGCGACGATGGTCTTGTTGTCTATTCCAGAGTTTTTTCCGTTGTGGAAAATGAGCTGCGGTTGGTGGTTGTTAAAGGAGGGTAGTGAGTAGGTGTATAGTTTTAGGGCGGGGTTTCTTGCTGATTCGCTGTGGTGGCTTTGCTCTGTTTTGATGACGAGGCAGAGAGTTGTGGGTGTGTCGTAGTACTCGGTTTCTGGTAGTTGAGACATCCTGTACTACTCTTTTTTTCTTCTTTTGTTGTTGATGCAATGATAGCGTGCTTCTTGAGTTGAGTTTGGTTTAAGTGAACTGAAGTCAAGAGGTGGTTGAAGTTGAATAATTATTTACGATTAATATTCAGTGTTATCTATATGTTGCGCTTCAAGTACAAGAAGTCCTGTTTTTTTATTCAGTGTCTTTATTTTCCTTAGAGTGCGTCTGGAGTCCTTTTTTTCTGCGACCATGAGGTTACCTACAACACTTCAACAAAAGGTCGTTATGATAATATGATGGCTTATTTCAAAGAAAAGAAACATGAATAACTATATATATTTATGTCTTCTAGCTATTTAGATTTAACATTTAGTTCGTGATTGTTTTGCTGCTTCAAGTGTTTAGCAAGCGGGCAGTGATTTCGCGAAGCGGATCAGTAGATCTCGCCCATAAACGCGTAGGACAATTCAATCTAGATTGCTGTTATTGCCACATATGAATGATGAGACTCATTCAAGATGACTCCCAAGGATTGCTTAAAGAGAATTCTCGGAGCATCCTTGGTCCACTAGGAGCTCTCGTCAAATTACCTGCCGCTGCCGCATCAGATAGAGAGAGAACTAGTCAACGAAGTGGATGCGTCAGCTTACGCGCACGGGTTTTCAATCTTGGATAAACTCGTGGGAACTGTTTTCTATCAGCGTTTTGCAATTGCGTAGCAATTTGAGTAGAGACCAAGCTCTTACCAAGGAGGTAGTCGATGTCATGAAAAGAATAAAGAACGAGTGCGAGATTCGTACTCGACGTGCCGAAGGGCGCCTATGCTGGAAGCTATNTGCGCTGGGAAGTGCTTAGAGAATGCCCTAAGTGACCTGAGTCAATTCATTAGTTAGTAAGTTTACCATATTTTCCAATATGTACTGACATTAGAGGAGTATCGTGCCACAATATCAGCAGTTGGATTACTACTTCGCAGTGATACTGGAATTGCGATACGAATATGCCGATATAGTGTAATCTTGGAAAAGACATCGAAGCGCTGAGGGTCAGCAATTGAAAACAGGTCAACATCATCCCGAGCTCCGGCCATCTGCCAACATCAGCCTTGTCGACAACGAACAAGTGCTGGTACACCGATGAAAGCACAAGTACAGGAATTTCGTTAGTGGAGTACCACACCTTTTGCTCCCATAACTGATGTAGCACTTTAACGGCAGTTCTTTGCATGATCGCCGCTTGGGCTGCTTTGGTATCACCATTCATTGTGGAGGAACTGACTTGCTGCCATTCCGAGATTGATTGTTCCAAAACAACAGTGAAGAAAAAGGCATAATTGAATTCGAACAAAGGTGCCATCCTGTCTTATTCAACTATAAGTTTGAAGCGAGGGTCCATGTAGCGGCGAGTTTTAAGAATTAAGAGATCAGACTCATCGATGCCGTTTCCCCAACAATTTAACTTGTATATGGACTAACCTAAAGACCAGCAATACTTATTAAGCTCAACGAGGTATCGCAAGTGATTGTGTCCATTTTTTCGTGGTGCTCCGATAAAGGCCAGATCGGCCATGAAGAACACACCCCGTAATCTCAGGGGACGAGCAACTGGATCGAATTGGTCTTCTTTGGCAATTCAAGGCGAAGAGCAAGACAAAGCATCGAGAGGCTTTAGGAATTATGTGGTTCCAAATTGAATGCGTACCGATTCGGAGTCCCGTACCTGGGCGGACATCATGTGCTATGTGTCCATAAATGGCCTCGAGAGCAACGATCAAATGACAAAACAGAGCCTCGAGACGGAGATTGGCGTTGAAGGGACTATTAAAGCCGCCGCCATCCGGATCCAAAACAACACTCGGGATATCAGATCGGCTTTCTGAAGCTGGCGTGCGGACTGTGTGCTCTGCGTCGTTTTCCAGGCCATGCAAAACGAGAGTGATGGCGTCAACAGCAAAATCAAAGAATTCTCCAGGATCAACATAAGTCTTCCGATCTCGTGTACGAACGGCTCCATAATGATGAGTACCGAGTCTTGATCTGTTGGCAAAGCCTCGTCGTTATAGTACAGGTTTTCGATCGATTCTTGTCTGCGGACGAAATGGGGAGCTTCCAAAGGATACAAGCTGTCAAGAAACTCCACCTCATCCCATATTCCATTACTGTCAGTATATGCATGAAGAATCCAAGGTGCTATCTCTGCCACTGGAGCAGTGATTTCCATCAGCTTACCATCACTATTCCAGAGGCATTTAGACCTGCAAGCTCGTTGAAAAGGTTGTATATCAAGGTTGGTCCGATCCAGAAAACAGAGTAAGTGATATAGACGCGCGGAAGTTTTATGGACTTGCTTCATGGACAGTTTCCAAGCAGCGAACATAGAATGTGGATATGAGTGCGAGGCTGCATTTTCTAGGATCTTTCTGAGAAGTTTGTCATGCTCTTCTCGGAAGAATCTGCCATACTGGCCCAAGTCCCCTACAACTTTAATATAATTTCCAGCAAGATAAATTGCAAGGACGAGATAGCCCATTTGAGCGACAATTCTCCTGCTTGTTTTAATTGCTCCTTGGGGGGGGGGGTTCGACCAATACGAGCTGAATGTAAGAGTAAATCTCTTGCAGAGTCTGGCGGAAGTCCTTCGATTTGCATGACTCGATCGCTTCAACTAGATCTGCCGCTTCTTGTCGTCTCGAGCTGACGATAATGCTTCTGGATCCATCAGTGGGGAAATACTGGCTTAGAGACTGGGGAATACTCAGCTTGTCGGCGTTGTCGGAAAGAAGCAGCCATGGACTTATTCTCATTCGTAGTCATCTCTTAAAAGCATTGGCATTATCGAGTGCATCCAGCTTAACGAGCCCGGTTTCTCCTTCTCGTGGTTGGACTCTAGCTGCGATGCCCAAGGAGAGCAATCGTGCTATGTTCTCAAAGCTTTCCGAGAGTGTTAATTCCGATCTACAGTCAATCCAAAACACGGCTCCGAATTGATCTCGATAGTCCTTCGTGAAATGGAGTATTAGTTGCGTCTTTCCAACACCACCGAGACCTGTCAACGCAACAACATTTGGCTCCTGTTGTCTGTTATCGTTTTTCGTCAACAATAGTTGACGCAGCTTTTTCTCATTTTCCTTTCTCGGTACAAAGTAATGCACAGGCTGGAGGCTAAGAAATTCATGGTGAAAAAGTCGGGGCTCCTTGTAAAGTCTTTGGAAATAATACAACCTACTAGCTTTAGCGTTGCGCTAGCATATATTGCTGCGCTGAGCTTACATTGGTGTTGACTCGTGAAGAATCGCAACGCAATCCTTAAGCTCTTCCCTACGATCATCCAAATATGCATTTGTCACGCTGACAATCAAATCCATCTGCTTTCACTCTTCTAGCCCGACGCCTTGCAACCCCTGCTCTACTTCGAAACGAAAGTATCGATTATGTAACGGCTGGCTCTCTGACACGAATGATCTTTTGAACTGTTGTACTGTGGCATTCGTATCGGTGGCAATTCTTGCGCAGGCTTTTGCAACTGAGATGAGACTTTTCCCTAAACTTTCGTTTGGCCAACACCTGTGCCAACACTGACCACACATGCAATTTTTTGACCAGGAAACTCTACATTCAATTCATCCATCAACTAGAGAATAGGATTGTTGTTCAGAAACCCGCCATCTCGTAGTGTAGCACCGTTACTGATCTTCACCAGGTCGAAGAAGCTTGGAGCGGCCGACGTCGCTCTGCCAGCTTCTCAGATACTGCAACCTAAGGCGGGCTCCTTCATGGAGCTATAACTTCGGAGACGAAGCAGCCTGCTGTTCTCCATCGTAACGCACACGAAACTGCACAGGGAAAAAAGGCATCATTAGCGGAAGGATGTAGAATGAATGGAAGTACTTACACTTTACACCTCTGCGCTGGATTGACGAGTAGTGGAACGTCTGTTGCATTTTCCTTCCCTTTAGGTGTCTTCGTACCTCCGTCCTCTAGCGGTTCATTATCCTCCACAACTATAACATCCCCTGATTGGAACAAGGAAATCTCGCAGAAGACTTGCGAGGCGTATGGGCACTTGCAGAAAACCCCATGTTAAAATAGGTGAGCGAAGTTCTTTATATGTGGCCTATCGGAGCCTTTTCTTGATGGACAATCCAATTGTCAGAGTACTGTGCAAAAACGGTGGTCTTCTGCCGAAAGTCGCTGGACGTAGCAATGCTCTAGCCCTTGAACTCGATCCAAGGAGATCCAGATGCTGATGAAAGCCAAAAATTCGTGGGTTAAAGCCGCCATAGGCGACCACGAGGTGGAGTTTAGATTAGCAAAATGCGACTTTATGCTTGATGTAGTAGGTCAGCTTGCAGCTGAGTGACATTGCGATGAGATTATCAAACAGGGCGTCCAGTCTGGGTAAAGCTGTAAGTGCCAACATTGCCAGGAAATCACCATTTATCCCGAAGCCGCGGAGAATTTAGCTAAGATGGTGAGAGATATGTCTATGATCTTGCTCCTGGTTTCAATCTCAACTAGAGCTGAAGCTATGTTGAAGAGGAGGCGAAAACAATTTTTCTGGGGTGTTTCTAATTTGTTCTTTTCGGTTCAGCATCATCTTGAAGTTTGAAGTCACAACTGGTTGGAGTTTAACAACTTCATTAAGGCCTTAGAGTTGGGTAAGCCCAACGCATATACCAGGGCATACAAATTGCAGTTCGTAGACTGAACTGAGTTCCAACTCCCTCTGATTCGAACAAGACTACCTATTGCATATTTCCCTATCGTGGCAATGTATTTGGTTCATTGAAGCAATGTTGCCCTGCGTTTGCTATGCCTTATGTGCGACCAGCATTTGCCTTCACCGAATTGCCAGCTAATTCCCTGAAGTACATTGCCTCTGTATTCCAGTATTCGGTATCCGGAGGCGCTCTGAGCCATTGGCCAAGCATTGGATTTTCGACACGCGATGGTGTGCGTAGCTAGAGTACAGTATTGCATGTTAGACTTAGTGACCGGCCAGTTTTGAGAGTAGTACTGACTTGTATGTTCTGGGCTGGTACTGCATCCTGCTCGGTTTGATCTTGTACATGAGATTCCCTCTTGTCGTTTTGCGAAATGGCGTTTGAAGATCTCATTGTAGTGCCTGGGGGTGTGGGTGACATTGTTGTTTTGAGGTTTGTGCAGAGTAGGGAATTTTAAGCTGTGGGGATTTCTGTGGATGAAAAGTTTCTTCAAGAAGGAAAGATGGAATTATGATGCAGAAAGTCGTTGTCCTCACATTTATAGGTGGAAATAAGGACATCATTCTGCTTTTTGATGTTGTCCTTAGGGATCCAGGACATGGATAACAAGATGGAAGGAATTAATTCAGGACAAAATGTCTTACATATCCAAGATTGACATACAATATCAAAGGGCATTATTCCGCTTCCCGATTCTTGTGCTTAGAAACTTCAGAAAATCAGGAAGGACGTTGTCTTGCTTTAGTGCCGAGGGCTGCCCCTGTAAATGAAAAAATTACTGTGCTTACTTGGCGTTGTCCCTGGAGATCTATGACAGGAAGAATACCGAAGTATACTGGGACATAATGTAACTCCAGGAAATAAGGTTTTAGAACTGCTCTCGAGTGAGATATTGGGATACAATATCAACAGAAGATACCATAATAACAGAGAATGAGACATCAGGATGTATAGTGCAAAATAGACATGGAGAACAAGCGGCACAATCGTGCCACTTCCAAAGGAAATCTGGAGGGCGGGGCCATGAAGAATGGTCAGGACATAGGATTTCTCATCTTTCATCCTCCAATACAGGACATCAAGAGAGGACATCAACTCAGGACAACTAAACCAACTTTGGCTGAATGATGGTGCATCGTCTCCCATTTGGATTAGTAACTCTATAAGGTTAAGCCAAGCGAATTGCTGACTGGCTGCCATCCTTCAACGACTTGAAACCTGAGCCCCAGAGCGGGCTTCGCTGCTGCAACCCCCACAGTGTGGGGAGTCTTTGCTCGATGATTGGCTACATACTTCATTTCGCCTTCGTATCTGCAAGCAAAATATCTGGTACTAATTCTAAGAGCCGCATAATGTCCTAGCCTTGCCATGTCCTGCGACCCATGGCGACCCACTCGGGCCAAGAGTCCTCCAACACAAATCATGCTATTTCCCACCTTTTCTTTGTTAAACAATCGCTACTATGCTAATCCGAGAGGCAAACATCCGGCTGCCTAAACTTGCCTTGTTTTGATCACGTTCGACCGTATATTTTCTCTCCGGACACCGCTACAATGACAAGGCTCAAACTCGATCAATGGGAAGGTCGTTGGTCCTATGCTCGTGGAGCGACGAAGGCAACCAAAAGAGCTGGCGGGCAATCCATAGCTGAGCTCGGTGAAGCCCTGGCTGAAGTCGACGGTCTCCTTGCCGGCTTAAACTATTTGGAGAAAGCGGAACCCGATTCTCACGAGCCATCCTCCCGAGGCTCTTCCCCCAGCCAAGGCGGAAACCTGAGCTGTAATGTTTCAACTCCAGAGCCATCAACAAAACCTTGGTTTGGCAATCTGGATGTTACGCTTGCCCCCAATCAACCCTTCAGTTAGCTCCGAGGAGCGATTAAATATCGAGACGAGACACCTTCGAAACCATTTGGTCGGCAAGCTGGCCAAGTCCAATGATAATCCATCAAGGCCCCGTGATTCCCAATGGGCTACCCTTCGGAGCTTACGGGAAGCATCAAGGTATTATTATGATCAATTCGTCAAGTTGACTGCTGTCTCGACATCACGCGATATCCGAAGGCTTGGGAAATCCTTTGGTACCGCGAAAAACATGCTAGAGATTGGGATACTCACTTTCCGAGACGTCCTTCATGGAAAGACACCGGAGTCTCTTGAGCAGGTTTTTGCTTTCGCCAGTCTTTCATACATGATCTCAAAATCCTTACATGCAAAGGGCCACCTGGAAGAATCCGATATACTTTCTGGTCTTCTGGATTGGCGCAGTGTTATTGCTAACGAGAAGGAGCAACTTGCATTCGATGAGATAGCCAAGCTGTTGTGGCCCGAGGCAAAGGAAATTTTGCACTTCATTCCTATACAAAGGAGGAATGTGGGCTTGCGACATGACACGAGTGAACTAATGTCTGCGCCTCCCAACACAACAGAAGTGCTACTAAATCCAGCGGCTTTGGTTCCGACTGAGGGCGCTTTCACCCCGGAAGATCAACTACCAGATGTTCCTCAATGGGACCATGAGCATGCACCCATTCCACCTCTCAATATGATTCCCGAGCCGTTTCTTGACGATTTGGAAATGGACCCGCCAGATAGAGTTTGCGAACATCTTTATCACCTCTTAGGAGAAACGAGTGCACATCCGGATTTCGAATTCGCAAAATTCCTCAATGTTGGAATCCCCGAACAGGAAACTCTTATGGATTCGACATCTTACTCAACAGTAACACCTCCACCTTATATCAACCCACGAGCTCTCCAATTACCTTCTTCACTTGGGGGGAATTCAGATAAACCGCCATTACCCCCTAACTGCCGATCTAGTCCTCCTAACCCTCATCTTGAGCATTCAACTGGCGAAAAGCTTGACTCTCCATCCTTCCAGCCCATGCAGGACATCAGGGATAGCGCAATGTTCCAACTTGTTCTGGACTTTATAGACCGTTAGTTTTCGTTTCCATTTACCATACATGGCGCTAATATTTTTGCTAGAAATATCCGAGATGGGGGATTTGCTCGACGTCCTGTCTGCACGGCAGATGAGAGCTGACAAGAATGGAACAAATTCCCTCCCTTCAAGTCAATCCTGGATCGAGTTTGAGTTTTTTAATCAAGCTCCTATCCTCGTTTTAAACCCACTATATAGCAAAGCCACTCATTCCGACAAGACTTTTTGTGGTATCATTGCAATGGCGGAAACATTCGTCAGGCTGGGGCTCCTTCACACTGTTAGGGAAGTTGAAGATTACATTATTGATGTTGGCCGTGTACGTCACTTCCCTAACTTCCTAATTCAGTACTAATTGATTTGATCGTATAGAGTCTTGCTCAATCTTATGACTTATTTGTGTCACTAGTTTCACATACTCTCAACCAATGCTTGAAAGCTTCCCGGAGCCTGAAGTGGGGTCTTGTATATCTAAGTGGTGTTGAAGAGGCGGATGAATACTCAACTGCATACATCAAGAAGAGGAAACAACATGAAAATGAATGGGCTTCCACTGTTTTGGCATGTCATGAGCCATCACAACAGCTGCCACCTCCTACGTCATCAACAGACGACAGCTATCGAAAGCATCCGCGAAATCCACTGAAACGCCGCCCTGACGAAGGCTCTGATCTGCCCGAAAAGCGCCAGTACGTTATCCATAATGCGTTGCTCAACCCTTATTTTTGAACTAACTTTCCAGACGACGAGAAATTCCCGACATAGCCCCCCAAATTCCGCTGCCACACTCAGATACCCTGGCAGTCTTGTGCTGCCCTTACGAATACTGCCCGAAACGGTTTAGAGGAGCATCCGCCCCGAACAACCGCTCTCGTCACGTCCGGGTCGAGCACGAGAAGAGAAATATCCTAAGATGTCCAAGTTGCTCCACCGAGACAGGACGCCGGGATAACCTTCGCAAACACTTTCTGAAAAAACATCCCAGCTACGTGTTACCTGGTTGGCTTGCCAGCACAGCACGGGGTTTGAGCAGTGCCTAATGAATTCCATTTGTCCTTTTGCAAACTTCCTTGCCGAAATTCCTGTATTCTTCTGCTTTTCAATGGTTTTTGTCATCTATAGTGCGCACTGGAGTCTGGCGCGGGGATGCTAAGAACTCAATGTAGTATCGAGGCGAAAATGAGAGAAGTCAAGGCTAATTCAAGTCATTTCAAACATTTAGTGTTGCTGGTAGTTTAAGGGAATATGCTTGTCGTTTCCTAATCTGAATCCCTAAAACATATTTGGTCTGCTGAGTGGTCACATATACCTTCTATAATTCCAATCTCGATCTCTGGGCAATATACGAGGACCCTATCACGAGCGTGTATAATTCTCTTATCCCATTGCAAAATCAGATTGGGGATGTCCATCTGTTTGGGCGAGGTGAGCTGACGTGAGATGATAGAGATGAAGGGTGACTTGGTAAGCGCCAAGCGAATTATAGGAGCGAAGCGGCGAGAAATCCCATACATTATGGCTTGATCATACATATGGCTCAGAAAATGGTAGCGTTAGCGGCTTCCAGCGCAGTGAAAGAGTGAGTATTGCCCGTAATTTAATATACGGTTGTGCGTTATGCGTATATATGGTACGGTACGGTATTTTTTGAGTATCGGGGACAAACGAAAATCCAAATAGTCTATTTAAAAGAAGGTAATATACCTACAATAGGACAGTGACCTAGACTTTCTTAATAGTCTATAGAGTTCTCCCTTCAAATCAATATCCGGTACCAGTACATAATTTCCAGTTAACGAAGCTGAGTTATTTTACTACTGTGAAATATCATAAGTTTAACTAAATCAGGAACCCAGCTCCCGGCACTCAAAAAATACCGCACTGAGTAAGAATACCACTTAGATAGCTCTTAGATGCGCTTTAAGTGCCTGCCCCTTTTATTACCCCTCTACAGCACGTGATATCTCGCTTAAAGTGGGGGAGGCCCGTGCTGCAGATTGAAGTCTCCTGTACCGCGGAGTCTCAACTTGAACTTCAAAAACATCATCGCAACATTCCCCAATTAACCTCGCAGACTTCTCATCGCATCAGAAACGACCCAGGATCTTGCCAACGAACCTCCAAATCTGAAAGCAGCGAAAGAGAACTACGAGCAAAGTTTTAACAATGTCTCCGCCAGCCATCATCGCCCCGTCAATTCTCTCAGCGGATTTCGCGGAGCTCGGTGCAGAGTGCTCAAATACAATTGCGCGCGGCGCGAACTGGCTGCACATAGACATAATGGATGGGCATTTCGTGCCAAATATCACGTTTGGAGCTCCTGTTGTGACGAAAATTCGAAGCCATGTTGCGAAACCCAGTGAGAAGCACGGCAATGGAACGTTTGATTGCCATATGATGATTGCAGAGGTAAATCGCCCCCAATAGCTACTAGAAAAATGGCTAGCTGATTCTTGGGTTTCTTCCAGCCAAAGAAATGGGTCAAGGAATTCCAAAAGGCCGGTTGTGACCTATATTGCTTCCACTACGAAGCTGCGATTTCCAGTACGGCTGCGGAAAGCCCGGAGAGCACCAGCGAGCTGAAGACGAATCCCAAAGATATGATTAAATATATACATGAGTGTGGTATGCTGGCAGGGATTGCAATTAAGCCGGATACAAGCGTAGATGTTTTATGGGATATTCTGGAGAACACGAATGAGGTTGAGAAGCCGGATGTCAGTATAACTCTATGAGAATACCATTTCTGAGAGAATACTAATTGCCTTAGATGGTACTGGTCATGACCGTTCATCCCGGGTTTGGAGGACAAAAGTTTATGGCTTCGGAATTACCAAAAGTAGCTGAGCTGCGAAAACGATACCCTGAATTGAACATCGAGGTGGATGGTGGTCTAGGTCCTGGAACGATCGATCAAGCTGCAGATGCAGGTGCGAATGTCATTGTTGCTGGGAGTGCGGTCTTCGGCGCAAATGACCCTGCTGAAGTTATTGCTAAACTCCGAGAGGCTGTTGAGAAGAGGAGAGGCAAGCTGTGATGAATTACTGCTTCTAATGTACGAAGTAACGACTACTATGAGAGTTGAGAATAAAAGCAGAAGATGGACTGCGATGCTACACGGATCAGGCAGAAGTCGGAATGTATAAAGACGACCAATTGAACATATTCACGCTCAAACTTGACTGAAGGCACGGCCTCTTCAATTTCATACAATTCAGCAGTTTCCGCGGCCTCCGGGCTGCTTCCCTGAAAAGACGTCACTGATGCAGGCGAAAATCACTTTGCAGAACCAACACCAGTCCTGCCAAGTTAAAGATCCCCGCAACTCTCACACGGCTATTGAACAAGGGAATTAAAAGAAGGGTTCAATACCTTTCAATAAGTAAATCGAGAGCTGTTAGCGCAAACGCCGAAAGATCGCCGACTAATAACGGGGGTCTCATTGGTCTATTTTTGCGGAGTCTCGATCTGGGGTTGTGGAATATAGTAGCGCAGCGCGGAACAATTGCGGGGTGTTGCAGACCTCCAAGTTTTGAAGGATCCGGACAGTGAAATCGGCATTGGTGGGAACCAGACCAAGAAACTATAATTCGACCTCACCTCCTTCGAATTTCCGCTGTTTTCTCCTCCTTGTATCCTCTTACAAACTCTCAACTTTCTTGTGATTTGGAAATCCGTTCCTCTCGTTTTCAAACCCAATCTGAGATTCCTATATTACCCAAATTTAGCGGCCTCGGTCTTCGTCCGAACATGGCGGTCACCGACATCCTGTTCACACCCTGGGTAATTCCCGCAGCTCTTGTGCTCTACTACCTCATTCCGTATCTCACATCCAACACGGGAATCAGAGATATACCAGGTCCATCAGCTGCCAAATTCAGCAATTTATGGCTCCTGCTACAAGCACGGCAAGGCAAACGCTATAAGAGTGTTGACGAAGCTCACAAGAAATATGGAAAGCTGGTTCGAATCCAACCCAACCATGTCAGCGTGGCAGATGAATCTGCGATCAATGCTATCTATGGGCATGGAAATGGATTCTTGAAATCGTGAGTTTTTCACCCGATGTGCCAGAATCGATGCTGAACCTTTGCAGAGACTTCTACGATGCCTTCGTTTCCATTCAGCGAGGTCTGTTCAACACCAGAGACAGAGCAGAACATACTCGAAAGCGAAAGACAGTATCGCATACATTTTCAACGAAAAGCATCTCTCAATTCGAAACCTACATGCACCAAAATCTCGATATTTTCGTGAAGCAATGGGACACTCTCTCGAAGAACGCGCATGGCGGTTATGCCAAAATTGACTGCTTGCACTGGTTCAATTTCCTCGCATTCGATATTATTGGAGACCTTGCGTTCGGTGCTCCCTTTGGCATGTTGGAGAAGGGCAAGGATATCACGGAAATTCGGTTGACGCCAGATGGTCCAATTACCTATGCTCCTGCTGTCCAGGTTCTCAATCGTCGTGGAGAAGTCTCCGGAACCCTTGGGTGCCTGCCACAGCTCAAACCTTATGCCAAATATCTTCCTGATCCCTTCTTCAGCCAGGGTGTGGCTGCCGTGCAGAATCTGGCAGGTATTGCTGTTGCGAGAGTGAGCCAGCGATTAGATGGGAAGCAAGATCCCACTCGGGTTGATCTGCTTGCAAGATTGATGGAAGGAAAGGACGAAAATGGAAATCCTATGGGACGAGAAGAACTCACTGCCGAAGCACTCACACAACTGATTGCAGGTTCGGACACCACTTCCAATACCTCGTGCGCTATTCTCTACTGGGTAGTCAAGACACCAGGTGTTCTCCAAAAGTTGCAGAATGAGCTTGACGAGGCCATTCCACCTACACTCGACGTGCCAACTTTTGATCTCGTCAAAGATCTGAAGTACCTGAACAATGTCATTCAAGAAACCATGCGCATCCACTCCACCTCTGCCATGGGACTTCCTCGACTTATTCCTCCAGGACCAGGAGTTGACATCCTTGGCCACCACTTTCCACCCGATACAGTTCTCTCTGTTCCTTCCTACACCATCCACCATTCCAAAGAAATTTGGGGTGAAAACGCAGATGAATTTGTTCCTGACAGATGGGACAATCTCACTGAGAAGCAAAAGACTGGTTTCATTCCTTTCTCCTACGGACCCAGAAGTTGTGTTGGTCGAAATGTTGCGGAGATGGAGCTGGCGCTTATTATTTCGACAACTTTCAGGAGATACGACTTCCAGTTGTATCAAGATGTTCTGGAGACTCGTGAGGGATTTCTGAGAAAGCCGCTCGAATGCCATGTTGGCATTAGGAAGAAGTCAAATGTCTAGGCAGAAATACCTTGCATCAATGAATCTTATGAATTATGGGGCGGCGGGGTCATTGCTGTAGACATTGGATAGGCGATGCATTTAACATTTGATGAAGAAATCTAAACGCAAGTTATCTACAGCATGTTTTCCAATATTAACTGAAATGTGCCCACTTCCATATCGAATAGGTACCAAGTCTACAGGGCCAGGTTTCTGGATTTACAGTATACACCAACCCCAGCTACACTTCGATGCAAGCTAGTAAAACGTTCTCACCAATCTAATTCTATTAGCTTTTTCTAATTCATTCGAAGATTATTTGTAAATTTATATTTACGAAATATCCAAAATCATAATTTTCAACTCATTCACGCCATTTCACAACGCGAATCGCATAAATAACCATCAGAAGGTTGATAATCCTACAACAAAATACCATAAAAATCAACACTACATACTTCCACCTCCCTGCCCCTCCATATTTAAAAACACATCCCATTTCATTCTCTCATTCTCACTTCATCCACACGTTACAAGTCGAACTTAGACTTAACATTCAACTTCTCCATCTCCATAACCTCCTCGATCTCCTCGGCGATATGCTTGACCTTCTTCTCGATATTGGATTTGGTGGCCCCGAATGGGTCATCGTCGTTCTCTCCGTCATCTTCCCTGTTCTTCTCAACGTTAGTTACCTGTTTGGGATGGGAAAGTAGGAGGGGGGAATTTACCAAGCGGTGGTTGCGACGCAGTTTCTGTTCATCTTGTCCAACCCCTTCTTGTTCTATTGCGGGGGAAACGGTTAGTTGGCATTCTTTTGATTTCAATTGTCATTGGAGTGAAGTGGAGGAGAGAAATGAAAAGACAACTTACAGGTTGGCAGCAGTAAGCTTCTTGCTCCTCTCTGGAGCACCAGAAGAATGGCTTCCACATGTTTTCCTCTGCATTCTCGCCTGCACGGAGATAGATATTAGCACTTATTCAAGCAAAACTAACTTATTTTCCAGGCTCGAACGCGAAATAAGTGGTTTTTGCATTCTTAGCTTCTGATCTGCGAACTTGGAAAGAGGGAAAGACGGAGTTGGAGCATACACTGGAAACCAACAATATGTGTAGGATCGATCTGCCTTTTGTTGAGACAACAATATCCGACGGTGTATGAGGAGGAAGGGTACTGGAAGTCCTCGAAAGGCTCGTAGGAGACTTCGATGGCTTTTTCGGCGTGCTTGGCGTGGTGGGACTTGGAGGCGAAGATGGACGAGAATCTAGATCACGAGGCGGGTGATTTTGTTACTTTCGGATGGATAGACTCACGCTGAGTGTAGGAGTTGGAGTTTGGGTGGATGCATGGGGCGAGGTGGGAAGTGAGAGAATAAATTTGGCTTTCTTACGAGGGGAAGGTGATGGCGTTGGTGCCGACGGCGAGGCTGAGAGCTAGGATGGTGGAGGTCGAGAACTTCATTTTGGAGTGATGTTTTTTTGAGGGAATGAAAAGAAGAACAGAAGATTTGGGGATCTTGGGGAAGGAAGAGAACTGGTGTTTATGTTCGGCTCAAATAGAGAGTTCTTTCGCGAACCTTGAGGCAGGAAATTGAGATGAATGTGTCACTTGGTGGTTCATCGGTCTGAGGATTCCTGCATTTGAGACTCATGAACTTACTTCTCACTTCACATGTTCTTGTTTAATTTCGGATTAGCTTGATCATGAACCACGGGTAGGTAATAATATGACAGGAAATAGGACAATAAAAATTTGATATTTTGTGTTGCTGGGGAAAAGATGGGGGCAAGTCTGCCTTCAACTAACAGAGTTGGAGTATACCAATTTCGTAGAATTCCATGTTCAAAGCAAACAACTACATAAATCAGGAAGAAATTTGCTTTTTCCTAGTCAAGAAACATGCGCAGTTGCGGGAGTTTCCGCCAGATTACTTGGACACTTGTAAAACAGGCGTCCGGGTTTTTCTACTGGGTGACCACTTTCCAGCGACATGTTTTAGATCGACAAAATTGCGAAAGTCGCCTCCCACATCTCATGAAACTTATCAGTTTTGATAGGTAGGTCTTGTTCGGCATTAGCCAAAGTTTAATAAATCTCCACCGAGCTTGAGCCCGGAATTTTGTCCGCGAGCCAGCTACTTTCCACATACGCGGGGCTGTCTGAGTTGATATCGGTCAAGTTTCGCACATTGAATTAATCTCCTTACGTACTTGGAAAGTTGCTCCTCGGAGTGGTGGTGCCTCGCAAATGCCGAAGAATTCGGGGGTTCAAGACCTTTATGAAGCCGCACCCAATTTTTTGCTCATACAGCATTTGTCGTGGCGTAATTCTCGAGAAATAACGAGGATGATTCAACCCGTTTTCTGACCCTCGAAAAAGTCGACACTTAAAAGACTTCTTCCCAGAACCCAAATTTTCAGGTACTTAACATGAAATACCTAAAGGAATCTTGCTAGCCCGGCGCATTTGTATCTTCACATATTACGCGTATACCTGAGATAATGAATCCATAATAAAAGGCGTAGATAGTGTGGATTGATATGGGAATATGTTGGAAGTTCAATTTGGGATTGGCCACAATGTAGTTATACTTGCAGAGTGGATACTCCTGAGCTCGAATATATCCCCACCCTTGATCACATCTTGATTTACTCCCACAGCCTGTTTTCTTGAGAAAGCCCCTTTCTAACAAGACTAGGATCCTGGCGATTGGAAATAAAACTGAATCTTGCAAACCTGAATGATGGCGAGGTATATAGTTCTGGGTCGTGTTGCATGTGAAATATAAGTATCAGGAGACCACCAATTTCAACCCTTTTGAATCGACTTAACTTGTAAAACTTTCCCTACCGGTTAATGATCAAAGGGGTGAGTTGCGGCCAAAGTGATATCAAACTACTCGCTCTGCCCACAAATTCAAAATCGAAATGTGCACGAATCATATTTTGAGGGAAGATACGCAGGTTCTACATTCAGAGTCCGTCGGAGCTCGTGTAGTCCTGATTCAAGTTGTCCAGAAAAGACAACCGGTTGCTCCGCGGTACCTCACTCCTTGGCTGACCATTGGAGTATGTGTCCTACCATGGGGGAAAGTAGGATTGTGGTGGGTTGGGTGAGCTTACGGCATCCATTGAGGTGTCTTTTTCGTGGACGGCGTTGCGGAGAAGGGGTTAACGGGTTCGGGTTAGAACTTGGGCTCAAGCTCATTGCCTTGTCCCTCATCAAGCACCATCTCTAGAACAAGCTGGTATCCCTGAACTTCTGGGTGCGCCATTACAAATTTTAATGAACTTCTTCCAACTTTGCCGGAAGAAGCTGCCGAAATTTTCTGGCTAGTCGATGCCCCATATTCAAGGTAATCAAGAGGATTGACACCATCATCTAAACACCTCAAACTATCACTACCCGCTGCAATGATTTGTCTCAACCTCCCACTTTCCGGGTTTCTAATCTCGACAAAATCGTCGTGGAAGAGCACGAGGAAGCCGCGATACAGAGCCGCCTTTTTTGCCCTGCCGACAAATTCCAGGATAACAGAGCGAGAGACTTCGCCATGTTTGTCGACATAAACGGCGCACTCTTCGTAACAAAGCATGAACTCGACATCAGAGAGGCGGTACATGCCTAGCGGTCTCTGGCCTTGGAGACGACTAGCTATAGCGGCTACGGCTGGATTTTTGAGATCCGGGAGCGACGTCGGAACTTTTTTATCAAGAGTTAAAAGATCGAAGCCTTTAAGTGTTACGATTGCGATATATACCGAAAAGATATTCATAGCGGTACATTCTTCAGGAATATAGAATTCGTCGAATTCACGGAAGAATTCGGGATTTGTCCCTTTTGTCCTGCCAAAGATATTCCGAGATTTCTGCTCTGCCTTTATAAACTTAGGTTCAAGCACTTTAAAGGCTGAATGAAGGCCTTCGCGCTTTTTGTAAAAGACAAGAGAGCGATCTTTCATGCGCGCGATGGCAAAGAACGAGACATCCCTGCTTCCCGAAAGTTTTTGTGGTACGTAGCGCCCCTCTGGTAAGACTTCTGGATCTGGAGCAGGGACAATTTCGGAGAGATGATAAGATATAAGAGCTTTGTCGGCGAGAATAAGACATAAGGAGAATTCTTCGAGGACCGCTATTTGCGTTATTTTGTTGATTGGAATGGCCGCCTGCATAGTATTAGTGCTGAAGGTTCGGGAGAAAAGGTTACACATACCCTTTGCCACTCTCGAGGATTCGTTTTGTTGGAAATATAAGCCCCATAATCTGTTCCAATGATTACTGTCTCAGATCCATAGCAGGAAAAGGTTGTGGCGCAATTCACTTGAGCTTTGCAAAGAGCTTCAAGAAAGCGAACGGATTTTGGTCCATATTCGCGCTCTGTATCTCTGAGCGCTCGATCCAATGGTGTCCCCCCAATTATCATAGGGTTTTGAGGTATACGAGAAGCATCATCGGTCTGAAAACACACATCCGTCATAACCCGCAGTCTGAAAGGCTCAGCATTTTGTTCATACAAAGCCGCTGCATGACGAGTCTTGGCTAGGAGAATCTTATTATACCACTCTTGTCGATTTTCGGCACTAGCTGCATACAAAATATAAACTTCTGACTTCCCTAGCTGCTTGATCGTGAAAGGATAGAGCAGCTTAATGTCCTGACCATCAGTAGGTGCAGCTTCTCTAGGAATATTATGTCCTGATGACTTTGATCTCGTGATTGATAACTGGGATATAATGCCCCTAGCGACATTCCGGCTAACTGGGTCTCCTAGATTTTCCAAGACGAGCAGCTGCACCGGAATCGGCTATAGTAAATCAGCTTGATGAGATTTTGTGTGTTTAGTGTTTGACCTACAAGTTTTGACACATCGTAAGCTTCCTCCTTGAGCTGACCGGGTCCACTTTTCTGGGCGACTGCTTTTGCAAGGACCAAATAATGATCGAATAGAATAGCATGTGTATCTAGCCAAGTAAATCGGTTCTTGCCGTGTCGTTGGAGATCGCCCCTAAAAATGACCTCGCGACCCAGGTGGTTGAGATTGAGTTCAACTTTCATTCCAGGCCGGAGGAATAGCTTATTATTCAGCTCAGTTAATTCGAGCTTTTTCGTGAACTCGTCGAGTTTGGCATCACATTCTAAAGTTACAGATTTGATCTCCTCAATAGCGATAGCCAATTTTTCCTTCTCCTCTACATCCTGGGTTTTCTTCTGGATGCTTCCCAAAAGTAGGCTGTAATTTTGGAGTCGAATAAGAGGAATTTGAATGGTTGTAGACCAATCCGAGCGGTTAGAAAGCTTATTGTCTCGAGCTTGCTCCAAGAATTGCCGGAATAGCAGGTTTCTCTCGGCCTCTCTGCGCACAGAGTACATAGAATACGGGAACCCCGCTGCATATTCGATGTATGGGGTTCTAGCTCTCCGAATCCATTCTCTAAATATGTCACTAAAGCCAGTAATCCAGGGACCCTGCTCTTTTTGCCGAAGCTTGATTGGCGACAAGAGATAGTTGTCATTCACATCCTTGATAGCTTCGACTTTGCCAAAGACAGATGAGATGAATTTCGCGAGCTTATGCGGGGCAATAACTGGTGGATACCATGACGCTAGATCATCCCTATAAAGTACACGGAGTACATTAATTTGACGGAGGTAGTTTTCTTCTGAAACGACAATATCATGAAGTTCGTTCTGACGTATAATTTCCTCTTTGGCTACACCTTCAAGCTGATCTTCAGTCACCTTGAAAAATTCGGCCCAGTATTCTAACATCTTTGGCGGGTCGGAAGACTTGTCTACCTGGCTATTTGATTGACCTTGCTGATGGCCAGGCTTTTCGTTCTTTGTGTTCAGCCAATAGTCTGTCCCATCAGGATTGGCAGGTAAGTTCCATTCCTCGTCTTCACAATCTGGAATCCCACTCTGGATTATATCGGATGTGGTATCTGCGAGATCCTCGGAGACCCCAAGTCTTGAGTTTTTATCGGAACTTCCATTTTCAACACTCTCTTCAATAGTTGCATCATCAGAGTTTGCTGTTTTGCTACCACGACCTAAACCATGTCCTGACGTGGTGGAATTAATTTCCGATTCCCCGTCACTGTAGTTACGTCTGGGGATTGCAAACAGAGCAAGCTGTGCTTGATGGCGGGCAAGATGAGTCTGCATGCTTTTGGGGATGTTGCCACAAAGTGAACATGGAGTTCCTTCTTCTGCGAGGAAATCAGTATAAACTTCTAAGAGATGTTTTAAAGGCTCAGGAGCCGAGCACCCCAAGAGACAAGACAGCTAAAGACACTATATAATTCTCACGCAGTGTTAATGGTCACACCCATAATACCTCATATGAGCACGGTAATTGTCGCTTTCCGAACCAACCAAGAGTTTGGACCCCAATGCGGTTGTAGGTCGAAAGCGGGTTTGGCCATTAACACGTTGTGGGAATTGAGAGATTGCTCCCAAATTATAGGGAAATCAAAGGTGGAATGCACATACCCATAAGCGGACGCCGAAAGCCGTGCACTAAAGTGGCTAGATGCTCTTTAGGTAAAGAAGAGGCGTGATCATTGGCTAAATGTTGCTTGAAGTCATGCTGATTTTGGTAAGACGAGTGTCCTTCCGTGTTGCAAAACCACTCCACTCTATGTTCTTCTAATTCGTGTTGATACCAGTCGAGGCGACTTCCATAAAGGCGATCGGGTTTTGAGCATTTTGGAAATGTACACATATATGGCTCCAAATCTCTCAGAATATGTTGCCTTGCAAATAGTGTCAGCCTGCTGCCTCAATTCGTTTGAATAGAATGAGCATACTTCCAAGCATTGAAGCTCCTGATTTCACAAAGCACATGACAATAGGGACACTCAAAATCTTCAATTTCCTCACCATCGAGGTCTCTTGGCCTTGGGGGAATTCTGACAATTTCTCGGCCAGACGACGTGGACTGATATGAGGATGCAGTATCAGCGACTGACTGGACTTCCTCAATAACTTCTGGGTTCCTCGGTACAAAAGTTGTCGCTTTGGTACTGGGAACAAAATCGGAGCTTGGGACTTGGTTGATATTATTCCCAACAATTGTCTTTTTCGTCTCGGTTTGTGTCACTCCGCCAGGAAGCTGGTTTCGTTGAAGGGAAATAATATCTTTAAGCTCTAGCAATTCAGATTTGACAGCCACCTCCAACCGTTTATTATGTAATTCACGGTACTTCAACAATTGACGACGACGAGTGATTCCTCTGGCTAGGCGTGCTATTACCTCAGCATTGGCGTCCGGGAATTTATCAGAAACATATCGTTGATCGAATTCAGCGAAGTGCTGAACATTCGTCTCTGTTGACTTGATATTTCGGTCCGATGGCAGGGGCCGTCGAATGACGGTGGAAATTTTGTAGAGCGACGTAACAATATCCTTGATAGCGTCTCGTGCTTTAGTCACCTCCGTCTCTGATCCACCCCTCTCTGCAGGCTTGCCGGCGGGTTTCACATGAGCTGATTCAGACGATGCGTCGGTTGGCTTTCGTGGGAACTTTGCCACCAGCGCTCGAACATTTTTGAGATTTGCAGGAGCATCAACACTTCCATCAGAAGTATCAGTTTCTGAGGAGTCATCAGAAAGGTCGTCAGGGGTAGAGGGTTCTGTATCCTGCGAAGGATCTTGCTGTTCGTCGAATGGCAAACTCTCGCCATTAAGGATAGATGTTACTGGCAATGAATAAGCCAACTTGGTCTGATTTTGGGGCAAAGATAGAATTTTCGATATTTCTTTTACCTCTTTGGAGCTTTGGCCATGAGTCAGTGATGAAACAGAAATTCCCGAGTCAAGACATGGCGTTGTCTTAGATGTCGAAAAAAGAGTGGACTTACAGTGGTATGCAAGTCTGCTAATAATTCCAATACCTAGAACGAAATATTAGCACACCACAATGGGTATACTATTCCATGGTTGTTGACTTGCCCTGTCTCGATAAAACGAGGCATCTTTGAGACGGTAGTCAAGTGATAATCTATACGCCGGACCTTGATGCCCAGCTCCAACATTTCCGGCCCATACTTTATAACGGCCAAATTCATTACGGATATATTCGTTATCCTCTGGCGTTAGCAGATGGCGAGTGGGCTGCTGCAGAGTCCAAAAAAGAGCTTGAAAAGCCCCGATGCACTCGTTGTGAGCGATGGATATGTAACGTTCCATGCCCACGGCTGGACAAGCAACCCAGAGCCCTCGAGCGAGCTATTGAATGGACATGAACAGAAGATGATGAAAAGAAGAAGGCTGAAGTTGGATATCATGGCATGAGCGTTCAAAATGTGACACGGATGCCTGGGCGGCACTAGCGTCAGCGTCTTGGACCCCACTGTTCCGCCAGCTCTCGAGCTCGAGGTTTGACGCTCGATATTTCTCTTCGAGGTCCATGTATCTGCCAAAATGTCCGGCTTTGAGGTCGTTGGTGTTGTATTAGGGGTCGTCCCTCTTCTCATCAGCGGATTAGAGCACTACAACGAAGGTTAGTTATCGATAATTTACAGCATCTGTTCTCAGCCTTGCCTCAAGACTGTCTGTACTGTAGCTGACACCTGGATGAATAGGACTGGTGCCGATCAAGGACATGTTAAAATACAAATATGTCGTCAAAGAGCTTGTTCGAGCGCTCAATGTTGCCAGGTGCCGATTGCGAATTACATGCGAGACGCTTCTCACAGGCCTCGTTGACGACGAAGAGCTGGCCATGCTTCTCAGTCTTGATTCCTTGGGCGGGGACGCTTGGAAAAGACCCGATCTTGATCGAAAGTTGCAGGAGCGATTAGACGAGTCATATGAAGGGTACATGGAGACAATTGCCCATCTCGCTGGACTGATGTTCACGTTCGCCAAAAAAATGGGCTTGAATTCGAAATTTAGGGTCAGTCAGGAACTTCTCTTTTGAGCGCATGCTAAATACTTGGCAGCCAACCTGGATCGAAAAGCCAGACAATCCAGCCCGGAACTCAATTTTTGGACATGATCTCAAGAGAAAGTCCGCCAAGTTGTGGAAGAGGGTGAAGTTGGGATTGGACCACGAAGAATTCCACGATCTGATTAAGGAAATGGCCCACGAAAACCTCCAACTCGAGCTTTTGACGCGTGGGAATCTCGAGCTTGAACCAATCAGACGACAACGAAATCGAGACCTGGACGTCAAGCATTGGAAGGGAATAAGAGAGTTTGCCATGAGATTGTACAGCAGTCTTTTATCCCGATGGCCTTGCAAATGCGGCGTTCCGCACCAAGCCAGTCTACGACTCGACATCAGATCGAGTCCAAATAAGTCAGAAAAAGCAGACATTAAGTTTGAGGTTGTCTTTGCATTTAGCGATAATGAATCTCCCACGGCGCCCTGGAAATGGCGGAATACAGAAATCAAGGGTGTCAAAATTACCAGCCAAGAGGGGCAATCTTTGTTGACTGCTCGTCCATCACAAGGGAGGAGCGTATCGTTCGGTGCCCCTCCCTCTCCACCACCCTCTCGAGCACAGTCACCTCCATCACCACCAATGAAATCGGCAAAGATAAAGGATCTTTGTTCTGCCCTGGCTCGGGACGATGCTGGGCCCTGCTGTCTGGGCTACCTTGACGATGAACAATGGCAACATCACGTTTATCTTTCAAAAGGACAAGCACCCGTCGAATGGCCTGCCAAGTCCCTCCACCAAATACTCTCTCGTGGCTCAAATCTTCAATCAGTGATCATTACTCCCAAAGACCGCTATGAACTCGCTCTTCTCCTTTCCTCAACTCTTCTACAACTACACAATACGCCTTGGCTCAATGACAATTGGACGAGAGATGACATCTATTTGCTTCAAGGTTGGTCTGAGAAGTCCTTGGCTAAGAATATTTACGTCTCCAAAACCTTTTCGCCACCACAAACGAACGCTGCAATGCAGACAGATCCGGATCTTCCACTTCTTCGAAATGTGTCAGTCTTCAATCTTGGCCTGGCCTTGCTGGAACTCACATTTGGCCACCCGATCGAGTATTACGAGACCGAAGCGGATCTGAGAAATGGCGTCTGGACAGTCATGACCAATCGTTTGATTGCCGAACGACTAATTGGTAAGATTGAAACGTACGAGGGGAAAAGATACAGCGACGTTGTATACCGTTGTGTATACTGCGATTTTGGCAGCCGCGTCACTTCATTTGAAAATGACGAATTTCGACAGAATTTTTATGCAGGTGTTGTTCAACCATTGGCACAGATTCTCGATGATTTTGTGAAGTGATGACTAGGGGATAATACCCTTGGAAGTCTCCAAGGGTGTTGAGCATGATTGAATTAATTGGTTCACCTGGCGTCAACTCGCAACCGGCGCAGTGAAAACTACGAAAGCTTCAAAAAAGGAGGCAGAGGAAAGAAGCTCGCTGAGGTAGAACCATAGGGAAGAAATTTCACCTAGGCCTAGCAGAGGCTATCGAGAAAGGGCGAAGAAATCAAGGCGAGGCCTTATGAGAGGCATCCAGATCGGATGAAGTCTACTCGCAAAGTGCACTACCTGGTCGCAGAAGCGAAGCAAACTATCGCGCCGATGTATGGTCTTACCACTGGCCTAGGTCAGCACTGAAACTGCGATCTTTTCACTGTTTATAAGGGAACGTGGAATATGTCATGATTCATGTCTATCTGGGTATATACTTGCTTATTATATATGTACGTGTATATAAAATCTGATTATATATTGTATTTTGATAGATGATTCCATCATGGGCTCGGTTATTATTTTATCTTGAAAGGGGAGAGCCATAGCCCCGGGCCATCAGAGAACTACGACCACCTTTTTCGTCCCGAGATCGACTCTTATAATTTTAGAGTTATATATATCATAAATTCGCATAAAATTTCATCTTTATATTCATTTTTTTATACCCGTTTAGTTTCATTTTCGAAATAGTATGGAGTCTAGACTTTCTCTTCGCATTCATGCTGTCAAAAAAAAAAAAAAAAAAAACAATCATTGAGTTAAATATTGGCTTAATATTGAAAATATATCATGAAATATTCTCTCACTAGGGGTTTAAATTCTAGTACTATTTAAATCTAACCAAACATGGGCCGTAGCACAACTCACAAGGCATCACCCACAACCAGTTCACACATCTCCGCCTCCTCTTACACACAAAAAAAAAAGGAAAAGAAAAGAAATTTCTTAGAACTTAAACGATTGTCTATAATAACCTATCTATTCTCAGGTCCACATCGCATCGCATTACTTAAAACTAACGAAAAACAACATCATCAAGACTAACCCTCAAGATTCAAACAAATGCCTCTCAGAAATTCAGTGCCTCGGCTACAGTCCTCTTCTTGGTCTCCTCAGATTCAGCAGCGAGTTGTGCATCGGCTGCAGCTTCGCTGGGATCAACGCCTACTCCCTGGGCTGCCTCTGGAGAGACGGCTTCAGCAGGTGCTGGTGCTCCTGCTGTTACTTGGGGCTAGAAGAAGCAAGTGATGTTAGCCTTCGCTTTCTTGGATATTTTCTCGGGAGTTTTGATAAGATAGAGAAGTTCGCTTGCAGGGAAGAATCTTTTCTAAACAGAGGTGAAGAAGATTCAAGGCAGGCCAAGAAATCAAGTGCTAGAAAGACCTCATGATTTTACCTTGGAAGGATCACATCCCAAAGGAGCCGCAGCTCTAACAAGAAGCCTAGCCGTATTCTGACCCTCACCAATATCCTCGCCATCTGGGCCATCATTCACATCATTATTTCCAGCATCCGCTTCTGTCGCATTTCCAGCAGCCTTAGGGGCTTCGCTAGCCTTTGGCGCCTTGCTCGATGCTCCAGCTTTTGCTCCAGCGGCAGTCGATTTAGCAGGTGCACCTGTAGCCTTCGCTGCTCCCGATTTAGACGCTGTGGTCTTTGCTCCTGTTGCTCCGGCAGCGCCTGCT